>ML803150.1:339594-369406 GCA_009831015.1 Picea engelmannii
CCTCCTTGAATAGTACCCCTACCCCTCCTTTTATAGGCTAGAAGGAGCTAGGGTTTTAGGCGAACTCTCAGCCATGCATGGCGAAGAGTTCCAGTTAACTGACAAAAAGCCTCGTGTCCCGGTGGAAACTTTCCTGATTTTTTCCTTTGTTAGGTACCCGCGGGCTGTAGTGGGTTAGCCCATGGATACCCGTGTGCAGTAGAAGGTCAGCAAGCGGTCCCCCGCGCACAGTGAGAGGTTAGGGCGCGAATTTCTTGTTTTAAGTGGTTTTTCAAGGTTTTATTCAGCATGGCTTTGGCTAGGAAGAGGCATGAGTTGGCCTGATGCCAGGTGAACCTGTGTAGTGCATTTTAGGGTTATAACACAAAGTCTGAAGGGATTTTGGTTTAACTCCTCTGCACCTTTCCAAACAAATCCTAAGGTCCACATTACTCTATGGTCCAACACCACTTCTGTCATGGTTTTATGATACCGCTATTCCTCCTGAGCTTCGTAACATAACCAAGGTAACTTCTTGGCACTCAGGAAGGTTTTGGGGTTCGAAATTGGTCCTCTAGACACAATTTCCTCTTGAAACCTTGGGTCCAATTACCACTTAACCATCCCATTCAGGCTCATTGTTGAAACCTTGGCTCTAATACCAATTTTTAACATCCCCAGCAACCAACAGTTCCAGACAATGCCACTACTAGGACACTTCGCTTAGCAACGATACCAAACTGTAACGTCCCCAACCATTCCACAGGTTGAGTAACACTACCACGTGAAACATTCGCATATAAATATATAAAATTCATTTTAATCAAAATAAAACACATAACACAAAGTTACTGCTACCATATAGATTCAAATGTAATAGACAGTAATTCATATACACAACGGAATACATGATAACATTCAAGCATCACAAAACATGCATAAAATACATAATTAAGCACATAAATGATACTTATCTTTTAGTTGGAGTAAATACACCAACTACGTGTAGACCTTCCACAAACCTCCCTACCTTAGACCATGTTTCTCATCACACTCAGTAGTGGGTCACCCCTGAGCTGGAACTAAGCTCCACCTAGGGAAAGGGAATACTAGACTAGGTTGAGGTTACATGAAAACTACAGAGTGAAACCAAAAGGATTTTCTCTAGGACCCTTCTTACGCCCACTACTCACGGACTCTCATTCCCCACATGCATGTTCCACCCAAGAGTATACACCTTCACTATCACACAGTCCATTGGTTGCTTCACCTCCCTCTCAGGGTCTCGACAATAGGCCAGATCAAGAATTCTCAGAGCTCCCTAGCTGGTGTTGGACTCTCTCTGGGAGAAAACCACTTCCAAAAAAAATCTCTCCAAGAGCCTTCTTATGCCCACTACTCATGGACTCTCATTCCCCACATCCCTGTTCCACCCAGGAGTATACACCTTCAATGTCATACAGTCCATCGTCTGCTTCACCTCCCTCTCAGGGTCTCGAAAACAGGTCAAATCAGGAATTCTCAGAACTCCGTAGTTGGTGTTGGAATCTCTCTGGGATAAAACCACTTCCCAGCAAACTCTCTCTCCTAGAGAGAGATTCTCACAGGCCTAACAACCTGCCTCTTCAACCATGGGCTTAACAACCCACTTCTTCAACCAATTTCCACTCAATTCCCATAAGGTAAAGATAATAGCAAAATCAACAGCATTCGATTAACTCATGGGTGAAAAAACAAACAGGAAATTGAGTATAGACATCCAAAAATAGAAACCATCCACACTGAGACACAACATGGCTTAGGCATTTACAAGGTGCTTGGACTTAACAGGAGACACAACTCATTCCATGGGTTTCAGGGTGCGTGAAAAGGAATCAATGTAGAGGTCGATCATGGAGGTTTCAGGTTCAGACTCTAAATGGAAGAATGGTGGGTGAACTTAGGTGGAGGATGGAAGAATGACCCGTGAACCCCCAACACAGCTGACGCTTCATCTTTTAATTGCATGCGCCCAGGTCGACACTTGTCTTCCTAGAGCTGCATGTGTTCCCTTTTTGCACATGTTCCTTTTCAAAGAACTTAGGACAACACTTGGTCAATTTTCCACCTTAGCCTTTAGGAAATAATAATAAATTATTCTCCCCTTTAGAGGAAAGCCCCCTAGCTTAGCCCCTAGGACCACACACTTAGCCTCCTCCCTTACCCAATCTTTTGGAAGCTTAGTCCCCCATCACTCTTTCTTCGTGGTTGGTCTACACGCAATGATGTTTATATTTTATTAATGTTTTGTATAGTTACATATACAAAATCAGGTGCTTGGCCTTTAACACTTAGGCTCCCCGGTCTAATAAACACATAATCCCAATATCTTATCAACACTTGGCTCACCATCCTACAAAACATGTTTACAATTTATAAATACAACTGAGGATCGTCCTTGGGGATATTACATCATTTGATCTTAGCATATCAACAATTAATATTTGGTCTCAGAGCTCCTTTGATATTGATAGATCAACGACCCAGATCTTCCCTTGAAGTTTCTCCTATCAGAGAACCTTGTAGAGCCTGTTGGCCATTGACCAAGTTTTGAGGAAACCTTGGTCAGGTTTGGACCACCTTTTGGACTTCAACGCAAGGATTGAAGATGGAGCACCATGGCAAAGCTGAGATCACGGATCTCACTTGTTTTGCGGGCTATGTGGACCCAGAAAGGGGTTCATTAGCATTTTTGTAATGGGTTATGGGATGTCGGCCCATGGGTTTACCCATGTTTAAGCTCTTTTATAAGGAAATGTAAAAGTATAAATAGATAATAATGTATGGTAGAAGTAGCGAAGGGGGAAGATAGATTTCAAGGCTAAGTGCAAGTAGTTTTGGGTTTCTTTGTGCAACAAATTGTGTATGTAAGGCTTTGTGCTCAATAGAGAATTTGGCTTTGTGTTGTGACCTAGTTTTGGGAAGGAGGATTTGGCACTCAGTGCACAAATATCCTATCCTCTACGAAACTTGGCTCTGTGGCTTAATGCACATGAGAATATGAATTGTTAATAGAATACTCGGTGAGGTGTTGTTATCATAGATATGTGTCCCATATTGATTACAGACGCATGTGTCTTGTAACTCCCAATTCCTCTACCTCAGGTGAGACTTCATTTTCTTTGCAGGTGTTTCTGAAAGGGTCGGTAGTTAGGGTTTTGTTGGTGCGTTGTTGAAGTGTTGAACCTTGGGTCTGCCCCTGTGCCAACAAATGGTTATGTTGTTGGAACTTGAAACTGTTATTGTTGGGAACTAAAGAAAATAGAAGCTATGTGCGTAGAGTTGTTGTTGAAGTGTGAAGTACTCTACTTGAATTGCGAAGCTCTGTGCTAAGAGAGAAATCCAATCTAAAGAAAAGAGGTAAGATCTTAAAAGAGGTAAAGATTTTTTCTTTGATAAGAGTAAGATAAGTGAAAATGTTTGTTTCGAAAGCATGAATTTAAGTATGTTTAATAGATTTTTTCCTAGTATGAAATCTAGGGTGCAGTTGGAAGAAAGATTCGATCTAACTAAAGCTAATAGAAATGAAGAAATATATGTTATTCTTATGCATAGAAAGAATGTTTGGACTAATAAGTGGATGCAGAAACCTAGAAGGAAGTTTTGCAGATTGCAGGTCCAACACTGTGATCCTAGTGCGCAGTACAAGAGAGGTTGGGGAACGCTTAAAAGAAAGAGAGGATTGACATTATGTTATAACTGCAGAAGACCGAGACATCTTGCTAAGGAATGCCCTAGTATAGGTTCTATTTGTATTTATTGTAAAATTGTTGGTCATGAGGTTGAGGATTGTCCAAAGATGATTGCTAAAGTTGAAAGGATGAACATGAGACAAGAAAACTATCAAGAGACTAAGAGCATGTTAGAGAATCATAAAGAGAAATAATTAGAGAAAGTTCAGACTACATTAGTACAATTGAAAGAAATGATGGACGATCACAAAGATTTCAACTTACTAGAGATATTGAAAGTAAAACAACACATAAGTGCAAGAATAGAAGACTTCGACATAGACTGTGTCTTTTATGAAGAAACACAAGTAAATATTATGATAGAAGAAAATTGGAAAATTTTGGGAAAGCTTGTTGTGGTACCTTCATTGGGAAGGATAGGCTTGTTTAAAGGAAAGATGATAACCCTATGTGGAAGAGTTACTAATATACCTATTATTATTCATGGAACATCGACTCAAGAGGAATTTGAAGTCATTAAGTTTGTTGATAATTGCACCCCTTTCCCACTTTTGTTAGTTAAGACTTGGATTGCGAAAGATCAGATCGGGAGGAAAGCAAAGGAGGAAGCTGTAGAAAAGAAAAAACAAGAACTAAGGGATTTCATAGCCAAAAAAATAGATCGACTAATAGAATAATGAGAGGATAATTCAAAGAAACAGAAGGAAAGATAATTATCTAGCAATATTGAAAGAATGATAGAAGGTTTGAAGAACCTATCCATGCAAGAAAGAAGTATACCCACCCAGGAAGTATTAAGAGAAGATATATTAACTTCGAATCCTTTGCGAGCACACCAACAGTGTGGAGTCACCACGCTAGGAGAAGATAATAATAAGAATGGAAAGAGGATTCCAGAAATAGTTAGAGGAACTTAGATCACAGGAAAGAAGGCAAGGAAGCTCAGTAAGAATAAAGACAAGTTAGAAAATCTACAGGAAGCTACAAAGAATGGATGGAAGACTTCGGAGGAGATAGGTTTGCTATATGACCATTGGAGGCACCCCACCCATTAGAACGACGATCTAGAACAGCTAGAAAATGAATTTATGGGCAGATGAACAACTTTTGGTACATTGAGACCATGCCATAAGGGACAAATTTGCATTGATGGAAGCAGCCCTGCCCATTGGAGGAATCTGTTACGATGCTCAATTATTTAACCCATTGGTCGTGCGCCAGGACCACTTTTGTCCACCTATGATTAACTAAGCTATCAGAGAACTAATTATGCGTCGAACTCTGTTATCATAAGTTAGACATCACCATCCATTCACCTACCCTAACCCATCTGTTTAAAAGTGAGAATGTCGTGCAAACGCACTGAGTTAGAGAAGTTCATCGAGGAGGTTCTTAACAAGTTTATGGATGATAGAGCTATGTCTGAAGGTGTCCAGGCATCGTTGACTAGGGGAATGTAGGGTTCCCCTTTGACTAGATGATGTTCTGGCCGTACTAACCCTACGACTGAGAAGCGAAGTAAGAATCGCAGCAATCTGGCTAATGCAAAGTAGATCTCATTGATCTTACCAGAATATATACCACCATTGGCTGGTGCGATTAACCATGATATCATTCCATGAGACTATGAGTACATTTTGATCACCGTGTACATTCTAAAGGGAATATGAATAGTTGGCAGCCAGTTGGGATAAATACCATTACTAAAGAACAATGACTTCAACCTTGGAGATAGAAAGAACTACGTTATGCTAGCGCCCCACAAATACTTGACAAAGTCAACTGGGAAGAAGCCTCGCATTCTCTCCCAGCCATGGATTAAGGAGCTAGCACAGTCCATTATGCTCAATGTGATGAAAATTCCCCATTTTGGCCACCACTAGGAGGTTAAAGCTTGTGTTAAACTCCTCTTGTCATGCTACCATGGAGGATACATGTGGTTTGGCCGGAGGATTATTGTGGATATGGCGTTGATCCACTTGATCACAGGATTAAGCATGAAGGGACCTGACCCTCAGAAATTTTACCCAGGAAAGGCCTCAGACCACTCCCTAGCACAATGCATCAAGGAAGCATATGGTGAAGTTAAAAAAGGAAATCGAGGCTACAAGGTAGCCTCTATCCAGGATGGCACAGTGCACCTTTCTTGCCAACTCATAGTTGGGAAGATGGTAAGAAAGAACTTCGCCACATAGGTCATCGGGTTTGTGGTGGACCTCGTAGGAAAATGTGTGTAGGGAATGAAAATGAATTGGGTGAGTTACCTCATCAAAGAACTCAAGAAATACTATTGTGAAGCTCAAGATTAGAGATACGAGTTCCACTTCAGCTGGTTGCTCGTGTTGATCGCATTTGTCTCTTGGAAAATGCTTGAAGGAGCCACCTTTTGGAGATCGAACCATCAGAGCCATTGGCTGCTAGGTTTTCTACCTTGTGGTACACCAATGACATGTCGAAGCATTGGAAGTAGAATTATGTGATTGATGCCTATTATCAGAAACTAAAGGTTTCTATTGAATCATTTTCGCACATGAAATTGTGCACCTTGCACCGGTACCGACCTTTTGCAAAGTTCTACGTAGATCAAAATTTTATATATATCACTACGGGAAGAGATGAGAGAAAGGAAGAGTTCCAATAATATTACAAGCTAACAGATGACGGCATGGAGAAGATCACAAAGGAGTGGCCAGAGGAGTTCCTTGTATGGGTCAATGATGTAGAACTCTCTAACCCCGACATCATAGGAATCCCCTTGGCCACCCGAGTCGAGCATGTTGGACAGTCCAGTGCGAAGAAGAAAAAGAAAAAGGAGGAAGTCCAGAATATAGAAATGGTTGAGGAAGACAATGCCTCTGAAGGAAATGGATCCGGATTTCCAAGAGGAGGAGACGACGCAAATGGATAGTGAAGAGCGGATGAAGGAGAAAATAAAGGTGAAGGCAAAGCTACACCATTGAAATATCCCCCTACTGAAACACCGCATAAGAGGAAGATTTCACCACAGAAACCTTCAGGAAGAAAGAAGACGCACGCTCATAAGCCCCAAATGGAGGCCATGCTCACAGAAAATGGCATCATTATAGTCCTCGAAGCCATGGAGGATGCTTCAGAGGATATCTTGCAGAGATATGGAGAGAAGAATGAGGATTTGTATGAAAGGGTCAAGAAGGAACTAAAGGAAACACAACAAGCTATTCATTCAGTATGCGTAGTACCTACTGCGCCTTCTTTGACATAGGTTGCAGAATTGGGGGATGAGCCTGCCCAACTAAGAAGACTTGCAGATGTGACTAAGGCTCAACTCCAGAAACTCCAAGAAGAAAGGGAGAAGGCTACATAAGCCTTGAAAGAAGAGAAATAGGAAGTCTTAGAGAAACTACGAGTAGTGCGGTACTGTGTAACCACCTATGAAAATGAGAGAGATGAATTTTGGGCGATGTTCGAGGAGGACAAAGTGAAGCTACAGAAAGAAAAGGACTAGTTGCTCGCAGAGCAAACTGCAGTCAAATAAGCATTGAATAAAGCACTCTGCTATGTGCCAGGATTGGCACAGGAGGAAAAGGAGTCGGTCGAGGCTCAAGTGGTGAAGCTCATTGAGACCATCTAGCAACTTCAAGTGAGGATAACAGAGTTGGAAGTCCAAGCAGTACTGAGCACCCCACAAGAAGTGCAAGATCAGAGGGAGGAAGTCACTAAGAATGCAGTAATAAGGATAAGGGCCCTTGCCTCAGAGTGAAAATAGTTGAGCGACAGAAGTGCATAGACTTATGAATGCCTCATAGAAGATCCAGAGCTAAGGAAGTTGGAAGCGCTGCTACAGGAGGCACAATAGCAGGATTTTTCCATACAGGCGCAGATGAATCTGCTCACCATAGTTGAGAGGATGAAGATATCTCAAGAGAATCATGCAGTCCAGTAGTAGATTACTACCATCTAGGGAAGACTAATGGAATTCGCACAGAAACTACAACCTGTGCAGGATGAAGCCTACAAGGTGTTTGAATAAATTGAAGGACAAGGCTCGCAACTAGACCAAGTGGTTGCTAGAGTGGAACAATGCCTGGAAGGGCCTGTTATAGCGCAGACAATCCATGATATTGTTGAGAAAGAGGCTCAGGTGACGCAGCTAGTAGAGGTAGATCAAGTGAAGCTCGAGACCTTAGAAGAAAAATTTCCTAGACCTGAGTGACTCGGGATGAGTCACAGGTGAGTGTTGGGGGCCTTTTGGCCCTCAACCAAGTTTTGAGGAAACCTTGGTCAGGTTTGGACCACCTTTTTGACTTCGACGCGAGGATTGAAGATGGATCACCATGGTGGAGTTGATATCACGGATATCACTTTTTTTGTGGGCTATGTGGACCTAGAAAGGAGTTCATTAGGGTTTTTTTAATGGGTTATGGGATGTCGGCCCATGGGTTTACCCATGTTTAAGCCTTTTTGTAAGGAAATGTAAAAGTATAAATAGATAAGAATGTATGGTAGAAGTAGCGAAGGGGGATGTTGGCCCATGGGTTTACCCATGTTTAAGCCTTTTTGTAAGGAAATGTAAAAGTATAAATAGATAAGAATGTATGGTAGAAGTAGCGAAGGGGGAAGATAGATTGCAAGGCTAAGTGAAAGTAGTTTTGGGCTGCTTTATGAAAAATATTGTGTATGTAAGGCTCTATTCTCAATAGAGAAGTTGGCTTTGTGTTGTGACCTAGTCTTGGGAAGGAGAATCTGGTGCTCAGTGCGTAGATCTCCTCTCCTCTGCGAAGCTTGGATATGTGTATTAGTGCATAGGAGTGGATGAATTGTTAATAGAATACTTTGTGAAGTGTTTCTATCACATATATGTGTCCCATCTTGGTTACTGACGCTTATGTCCTGTAACCCCCCTTATCTCTACCTCAAGTGAGACTTCGCCTACTTCGCAAGTGTTGCCGAAAGGGTCGATAGTTACAGTTTTGTTGGTGTGTTTTTGAAGAATTGAACCCTAGGTATTCCCCTGTGCCAACAGACCCTATGACATATCAACGAATGTCATTTCACTATGGCACTCTGTAATTAATGGCTCATATCTTCCCTCATAGTTTCTTCTTTGGAGGGTCACTCTGTAATTCACTCTGACTAGTACCCTGCAATGAATGGTTACGATCTTCTCACAGATATCTAACGATGGGGATTAAGACACATGTCTTGACACATGGTCATGACATGTGGTACTCAAAATCCAACACAAGGTCATGCTTAAAAAATCGTTTCCACTTGAAACATGGAACAATTCCCTTTTGACACATGGGATGACCTTTGTATGCCACGTGGGCCAATTGCAATTAGTTATTTCATCTTTGGGTGTACGATCCTTCTCAAACCATAAGATTATGACTCAAAACCATTTTCCAGGATCTGATATTCCTTTCACCGATCTACAATGTTGATCATCCCAGGGAGTTCTTCTTTCAGAGTGCATCTCCTCTAGGTCCACAACTTTCCCCAAATGACATCGTCTGAATAAATACTAATAGAATTTTATCTCATTGGATCGATGGATGAGATAAAATCTCACCCTTGATCTAATTACAAGTATAGATGTCTCCCCAGAGTCTCCTCATTGGATCCCATCTCCACAACTTGCTCTGATTGGAACCCTACAATGGATGTTGTAGCACCCTATTTCCCCCAGTTGTAAATATAACTATATTGGCCAATGAACTATGAAAAACTCAAAAGTGTGAATGTTTGATTTGATGGACCTTTGTATGAAAGGTTAATGAATGATTTTTTTTTTTTTTAATAGAAAATGAATACATGTGGCATGATTGTTGGAAAGGGGATGTGCTCAAAGAGACCACAAATTCTAGGAAAGAGATGGTGGAGTGGACCAGGAATGGTTGTGTTAACCTCCACCGAACTAGTACCTTGCTAGATTTAATTGCTTAGGATTAGAACAACCCTCTGACCCAGGAATGAATTAAAGTTAGGTTGGTAGGTGGGAAGACCTCCTCAGGATTTAATGAGGGCATGGGGTAGACCACCCATCTGTAAGGCTTCCAGACCTGACCATGAACTCAGAATTCAGGCCACACATAATATTGTTGGAAAAGGTAAGAAAGGAAAGTGTGGGGGTCAGGGGAGAAGATCTACGAAGAGTGTAGAGATGAGAGACTGAGCTCTCGGGTTCAAGGAAGAACTGTGAAAAGAATGTGTTATGATCACAGGAAATAGAGACAAACTCGAGATAAGGAGAGTAACCTTCATCCCTATCTATGAATAAGTCAGGAGAAGGAGAGTAACCTTCGTCCCTATATATTTATGTGCCAGGAGAAGGAGAGTAACCTTCATCCCTAACTTTCATTGAACCAGAAGAAAATATTCAATCTCAAAGAATCGTGGTCTAGATTGGGGGTTTCCAGTGGTAAATCCGTTAGGAGTGACTGAGCCTATGGTTGGGTGGAAACGGGCACCCCTTTCAGAAGTCGTATCACATCTTTTGGTTCTGATAAGTTTTTTAATGCTTTGTGCTTTGAAATGGAATAATGAACGAATGCAGGTATGTATACATTTAATATTGGCCTCTGTATTGACTGATCGAGTGATGTGTATGTATTTATCTTCTTGAGGACTTATGCTTCTGTTTTATTTTCTGTATGCTCTAGTTTAACCCTCGAAGGTGTTTTCCCCAGGGAGCTACCTCACCGTTCTAAAGTCAGAGAAAGCCTCTTGTCACTATTACCATCTCGGTAATTCCACGAGATTACCCTGCTCTGATTCAGAACTTAAAGTTCTTCGAGCTAGGAAGGTGCTTCCTTCAAACTAGTAGCCTAAGATACCTTAGGCTCGCACCCATGGCCTTAACAAAATCTTGACTAAGAGTAGAGCTTATAGCCTGAGATTCATCAGAGGGTCCACATGACTAGGGTCTAGGAAGCCTGTGCCAAGTCCGAAAGGACATAACTCTTGATGGCTTCGTAGCTTCAAGAACTTGAAGCCCTGGGATGTCAAACTTCATAACTGTCAAAAAATACCTGAATGTCGGAGTTGTGAAAGGTTGTGAGTCGTTGATCTGGGGAATCCGTTGGGGCCCCTTCTCGACCATCCAATTTCCTAGTGGAATTTGTTGCATATGGTACTTCGGTGAAGTTCCACTTCAGGAGAATGGAGATGCTATAGCATCAAATGCCTTGAACGTTGAAGTTACAAAGTGAAGGAGAGCCGTAGATTTGGTGGATATCATTAGGATTCCTACCTACCATCTGATCATCCAGGAGGGGGGCACCCGCACATGTTACTGCGGTGAAGTCCCACTTCAGGAAAATGGAGTGGCAGTGGAGCCAAAAATCCCAAAGTCTGAACTCTCAAAGTCACGTGTACTGTATATCTAGGGATCCTTCGAGTCCTATCCTAGCCATCATATCTACGATGTAGTCAGCCTGACGTTGACGAACTTTAGGAGAAAGGAGGATTTTTCATCTCAAAACTATCAAATGTCGAAGCTCAATGTGATAATATTCATCGATTTGAGGATGCTTTGGCACTTTTCCTAGCCGCCAGATCTAGGTTGTGGTCATCCTGGCGCTAACCAACTTCGGGAGAAAAGAGGAGTTTGCACCGCCAAACTCCTAAATGTCGAACTCACAAATTAACAAGAGTCATATATCTATGGATCTACGTGGCCGGATATCGACCATGATATCTGAGGGAGGTTAGAAGGTTTTCAGTTTGGGGTGACATGGGATATTGACATTAGCTAGGGACACATGGACCTTAGTTTGAAGTGTGATGTGTTACCTAGATTCGTGCATATCACATACCCTATATACCTACTGGAACATGACACATGTCATCCCCAATGAGGGTGCATGTCACCCCTAGTCCATCCACATGTCATCTAGTGGTATGTGCCCACCAGGGATGATTTTAAGGATGAAAATTTACTTTTAAATGTATAAACCTTGGCGAATCTTACTAATCCTTCATATTCCAACTATAAATTTTTGGCAATATTTTTGTAAAAATATTCAAATTTCTAAGGATTTTATATATTTTATATAAATTTTTGGCGATTTTTAAGGTTAAATAATTTTATCCTATAGAATTTGGGCGAATCGTTTTTAGAATAGTGAATATTGTTTTGGGAAAAACCATGGAAAATTATCCCATGAGCGAAATTTAGCCCCCAAAATCATCCCTGGAGCCCACCTGGCCAAACAGGTTAGTGAAGTGACCAGGAATCCAAGAGTCCAGGACTCTGAAGGGTTTGGGGTGCAGTATGGTAGAGAGACTGAAAGGCCTGAAGGTCGAAGCCACGTGGAAATCTTACGAGACTTCATAAGTTTGTAACTTCGGGTGGTCTCATGTGTAGATAGCAAAGAGGCATGAAGTGTTGAATTCATCCATAGCTAATATATGAGAAAGAGATTAAGTTTAGTCATGGGATCGAACAGTCGATGGTCTTCCACCATGGAGGAAGGAACTTAGAAACAACACATGTGACGTGGATCCATGTGGGTGTCGTGTGGCCCTCAACCAATGAATGCCTGAATAACTTTAGAAAGGTATATCCATTAGTTCTGAGCTCGATTTTGAGCATGGAGACTGTGGTTGGAAATATCTATAAGAGAAGAAGGGAAAATCAATACCTCGAATGAGGATATTGATTTTCTTAAAAAGAACAAATTTTTTATGCCCCGCCATGGGTGTGTTACAAATTGGTATCAGAGCACAGAAATAACACTTGACCTTCTTGGGCTCATGCACGAGTCGTATGAAAATGTTTTTGGAGAACTTTAAGGGGTAACACCCTATCTTACTACATTTTTGAGAGACTTAGAAAACCTCTACTGAAGAGAGGAATGAGATCCTTTACTGTTGATAGATGTTTTGGAAATTGGCACTCTATGTTGCTAATGTTCCCAAATAAAGAAGTTGAATTCACTGTGCAATTGTATGCGTTGTTGTACAGTCATAAGATTCAGTTACCAAGGCTAAGATTAGCCTGTGGAGAATATTACCACCAAACATAAATCATCTTCATAATCATAAGTTCCTTGAAGGATGTAGATTTAAAATATAGTTGGGATTTTATCCCAACGATATTGAACCATGCTAGTCTGTGACAAAGGGAGACTAGGATTTCTTGGGAAATGAAAGATGGTCCTACAGGAATGAGATTATGTTGAAGAACACTAATATTTAAACTAAATATAAATGTGAACGGATGGAAAGGATCCATAGCAGTAATGATTAGTGCTTTAATGAAGGTTTAAACCTAGTATAGGTGTATAACCCCTCACGATAAGAGGAATGAGTATGGTGACCTTTCCCTGAAAAGGGAGAGCATGCACAATTATCAAGTTTCAAAGTGGACTGAGAAACAAATTTTGTTTCTAGGTACAAAAATTGTTGGATAGGGTTTTTCTAATCAAGTTGATAAATGGAGCTGTAGAAATATCGAGTGATTGAGTGAGAAATCATAGTAGCCTCCCTTGCTTGGTGGATAGGAAACTAATCTGCTATATTTCTTGATGGAGGAGGAGAGTGGCCTCTGTCCCTGACTATGTTGATCAAAAGGAATAATTCTAGGTGTAATGGTCAAGACCGATCTTGACCTAAAGATACTATGGATTTATGAACTAGGATACTTAGTAAGTAACATAATTCAAAATTGCATTTGGTCTTTAAGGGAATAGTCCAAATTGTATTAGACATTAAATTGTTAAAATTAAGATAAAATGGTTTAATAAATGTTGATCCTAAATGTGGTAAAGGAAGTGTTGGGGAACTTCTAGAAGCCCAATGGGTCACATTGACATCCAGTGGTGGATGGTATCCATATAGATATAGTTGGAAGATAAATTGGTTGATTATGTTACCTTGGGCATGGTCATAATTTCCTAGATTGTATTTATAAGCTAGGTAATGTTCCATGGAGGTTAAGGCAAGAGTGTTTTCTTGCTAGTTGTTATCATATAGAAAGGGAACCTAGTTATGACTATGTCTGATTCAACTTCCATGTGGATGTCGTGTGAATGAATGCAATTTGTCAACTGAGAGGGAAACTCAATGTTGAGTATCCCTATGAGGCTTGTCAAAAGGGTGGGATCAATATCCTTGCAAGAGGATCTGGAAGTCTGAGATGCCCATGTGCATGCATGACATGGAAAGGGTGCAAGAAATGAGCTTGCATGATGAATGTTTGGTTAGGTTTGTGGGTGTTTATGCTTGAGCACATGTATTTAATGTATTTTGAAGCTTCTTGACATGAAGCCTGATAGTAATACCAGTTAGGTAGGAATGATATTAAATATGAAAGTGATGCACATGTATGATGTAAGGATATATGTATACTAAAGGCACAATATGGTTGCCTTGATGAGTGATATGTAAGGAAAGAAATTCACTTGCCAATATTAAGTGAATACCATGGATGCATGGTTGACTCCATTTTGAAGAATCATGAAAGTTTTGTTTTGAATGATACCTTAAGGGGGATGCACTCCATTCCCTCATGAAAGGCTAGTATAAATAAATGAAAGAGTAAATGAGCAAGGATGGTCTATTGTCAGGATAAGAGGAAAGTGATTATGCCTTGAGAATCACATGAGAATGATTTTGAAAAATCATGAGTTGAATAATTTTAAATTAGAGATGTATGTAGGGTGAGAAATATACCCATGGCAGCTACACATAGACTTGATTATGCATATGGTTAAGTACATCATGGATGTAAGTTAACAAAACCAAAATATGTGTGGGTACATAATTTGGGTGGATGACAAAGATGCATGTTTATATCCCTATGGAATATTTGGTAAACAACTAAAGCTAAATCAAGGTTGAGGCCATCACAAATCGTGATGGACATGCAATAAATAAGTTTCATTTTGATGGAGTTCCCGGTGAGAGAACAGTGTGAAAAATATGTCAGGAGGACAAAATCACAACCTTAATAACTGTTGAGAACTAAGTAGTGAGATACAAGCTTATATAGATATATATATATATATATATATATATAAGAATCATGGATTACATGTTGAAAGCATCATGTAATGAATAGAATACTAATGAATGAATAAACGAGTATGTTTTATTGAATAGGCTTGGTTGAATCCATGTTAAGAAAAAGAAGTGAGACCTTTAGAGATAACTCATCTAGGCTGAAAAGTCCCAGGCGGTGTAGAAAGAATTGGAAGAAGAGGAGAGCCCTCAATTCTTTTCTTGTTGAGTATTATGTTTTCTCTGGGATGAGAGAGATTGTACACAGATGAAAGTAAATGTTTTGGAACCATAGTGATGGTGGTCATATTGTTGTAGAAACAATCGATATTTATTTGCATTGCACTCATGAAAACATTAAGCATAATGTGATGAAGTGCATAAAGATGTGCTAGGACATGTCTGGAAATATTTTATTGTATTAACATTATGAAAGAAAATTTTGAAATGCGGTTGTATGCCATGGATACCCAAGTAGAGTATGATTCAGGAAGAAAACCCTGATCGAATCAGGATACTCAAGAACCTGACAGAGGAGATGAATGTGAGCCACTCATTAGAGGGAAGACTGATCGCAGTCATCAAATCGACTTCAATATCCATTGGAGTTAATGGATAAAACACCAGTCATTAGATTTGATCGATGGTTGGTGATCATTGTGGAGAGCAAAGGTGAAATTAATGGACGTTCTAGTTCACAACCCACAATCTACCAACGTCGTTGATCTCGTTGGGGTGGAAGATCAATGACCAGGATTAGACAAATTCGGGTGAACATTTTCCAGATTGGGCCCGACAATCACTGTGAACCTTCAATCTATGAACAAAGATTGATGGTTGGGAATCATTGCAGAGTGCTAAGGTGAAATTAATGGGCGTGCTAGTTCACGGCCCATAATCAACCAACGTCGTTGATCTTGTCAGGGCGGAGAATCAACAACCACAATTAAAAGAGTTGGGCAAGAACTTTTTAGATTGCGGAGATTTAACTCTCTGATAAAGAGAGAGCATATTGGGATTCTGCAATTGTTGTGAACCATCGATCTGTGAACAATCATTGGGAGAACATGCAAGGAACCCATGCGTTAATGTCACATAAAACTCGTACTGTGATTGGGTTTTGTGGTTGAGTTTAGCACATCAAAGATTTATATCAACCTAAATTCTTAGTCAAACACTTTTTTGTTGGAATTATTATTATTATCTGGAAATTGTGTGGTTAAAATCGATCGAGGGCTAATATCGATGACCCACGATCATTGTGGAGATTGCATATGCACATGTGTTAACGTCGAGACCTGTACGCTTAAATTAAATTCAATATAGCATTGTTTTTGGTTTGAGATCCGATTGTAGATTGGACGACTCGTATCAATTGTGGAGATCAGAAGGGGAATTAATCCGCAAGATAATCAAGGTTTCACAATCCCTTGAAGCCATTAGATCTAGGGGAAGATGAATCTGCATCGTCGATTTGGAGGAAAGGGTTGTAGCCTGAATCATAGCACTTGGACAAAGGAGGTGAAATGATAGCGCTGAAATGAATAGCGTTGAGGTCGTAGCTCTTAGTCGTATGGAGAGAAAACAAAGTTCCTCCAGGCCAGTCAAGGAAGATAGAGTTTAGCACTGTGCATTAGACTGTGGTTGTGGGGACTAGTTCTATGGGAATGAAGGTACTCATAGTTATCACATTGCATGGAATTGCTTCGAGGAAATGCATGTTTTCATAAAGGACAGACAATGGATTTTCCATTGAGGAAGGAGGGCCTTCCAATATCTCTACTTACATTGTATAGGTGTTAGAGAAAATTAAATTTGGGTGTCCATGAGTGTTGGCACCCTGGTTACTAATGAAGGAAGAAGGCTTGGGCGCATTCAAGAGAAAAAATTGTTTTCATGTGCATTGATTTGGAATTGTGATTAGTATTTATTGGGAAGCATAGTCCTGCTGTAAGAGTGAACGAGGAGGAATAAGCCATATGGTGAAGAGGTTGGTTAAACTCCAACACACCATAGAAGGGTGCTTGACACCAAGTGTGGCAGCTTGAAGATCAATGCGAGGGTGTATTGGGCATGAATGTGGCCATGAAAATTGGCACATTCTTTAAAGTCATTTAGTATTTGAATTGCACTCGGAAAATTTAGTATGTTGATAGGATTCTTCCATAATAATAATATTTATTTTTTTCTTTATATACCCTGAATATATCAAAATAAATTGGATTGTTAGTACGCATTATTTTGAAAAGATAATGTGCATGAAAACTAATAATTTTTTTGGATGAAGAATGCTGAAATTGCAGGAGGAAAAGGGTCTTGGATATGGAAGTGTTGTAAGCCCATAAGGAAGACCAATTTCATGTTGAGCCAAACTACAAGGAATGATATTTCCTTTTTGAGAAAGTGAATTTTATTGTTAGTATGCACAATTCTGAAATTGTTTGTGAGCCACTACAAGTATGCGACAAAAATATAATGTGCATGAGAACTAACAATTTGTTTAGCTGAGGAATGAATTGTAGGAAGAAAGAGTCTTGGATATGGAAGTATTGTAAGCACATAAGGAAGATCAATTGCCTTCTTAACTATTCTGCTATGGGGAGGAAAATTCCATGCTTGTGAATCTGTTCCCTGTGTGGAACAAATCTAGAAAAAAAAATGTGGAATTGGAAATTTGTAGGTGACAGATTTGCAATAAAATTTGTAAAATTCAAAATTTATGATGATGTCTCATGAATTTATTTATAATTGTGATACATTTGAGAAGAAAATATTTGTCCAAAAAGGACAGATGAAGGATGTCAAGCTGAAAATCATGAAAGAGGCCACTATTGAGATATGAGAACCCTGTGGTAAGTCATGATCTCCTGGAATATGTTTTGTTGAGGTAACACTAGCCAGAGGGACACCTCGGGAGAGAAATTATAGGGGATTACTTGACTATAAGGCTCGATGAAATCTCTGAAATTCTTCCTGTGCGATAAATCCTTGGCAAGGAAAGATGGATCACCCAAGGAACCGTATAGCAGAGAAGGGGATGCCTGAGCTTGGGCCTGGAAGGTGAGTGACCGCAAGGAAGAGGAGACTCTAATAGTTCTTGTAAAATATTGATTAGGATCATGCACACAATTATTATGTCCGGAAAAAAATAGTGAGCCTGGATAGAAAGACAACCATGTGGATGCAAACCCACGAACTGCAAAGATAATTATTGTGCTAGATTATCAAATTTTCCTCTTGAATTTTGAACAACAGTAAGATGTTTTCGCATAAAATTGTGATTGATATGCTTGTTGTACAAAAATTATTGAAGGTGGGTGACGAAGGCCAAATATTTGGAAAGGACCTGCCCAATAAAGAGGATCAAGATTTCTGAAACAGTTGAATGAGAAAGGCCTGACATGTGTTACTGAGAAAGAACACTGAGGACGATGTTCCTTTAAGGGGGAGGGAATTGTAACACCCTGTTTCCCCCATTTGTAAATATAACTATATTGGCCAATGAACTATGGAAAACTCAAAGGTGTTAATGTTTGATTTGATGGACCTTTGTATGAAAGGTCGATGAATGTAAATTATGTTATTTTAATAGAAAATGAATACATGTGGCATTATTGTTGGAAAGGGGATGTGTTAAGAGAGACCACGAATGCTATGAAAGATATGGTGGAGGGGACTGAGAATGGTCGCGTTAACCTCCACCAAACCAATACCTTATTGGATTTAATTTCTCAGGATCAGAACAACAATCTGACCCAAGAAAGAATTACAGTCAAACTGGTAGGTGGGAAGACCTCCTCGAGAGTTAATGATGGGATGGGGAAGACCGCCCATTTGAAAGGCTTCCAGACCTAATCACGGACTGAGAATTAGGGCCACACACAATATTGTTGGAAAAGGAAAGAAAGGAAAGCATGGGGTTCAGGGGACAAGATCTACAAAGAGTGCAGAGATGAGAGACTGAGCTCTCAGATTCGAGGAAGAACTGTGAAAATAATGTGTTCTAATCGTAGGAAATAGAGACTGAGTCAGGAGAAGTAGAGTAACCTTCATCCCTATCTATGAATGATTCAGGAGAAGGAGAGTAACCTTCATTCCTATCTATTTATGTGTCAGGAGAAGGAGAGTAACCTTCATCCCTAACTTTTGTTGATCCAAAAGAAAAGATTCAATCTCAAAGCATCGTGGTATAGCTCAGGGGTGGCTAATGGTAAATCCATTAGGAGTGACTGAGCCTATGGTCGCGTGGAAATGGGAACCCCTTTCAGTAGTTGCATCACATTTTTTGGTTATGATAAGTGTTTTCATTCTTTGTGCTTTGAAATGGAATAATGAATGAATGGATGTATGTATACATTTAAGTTTGGCCTCTGTATTGACTGTTCGAATAATTTGTATGTATTTATCTCCTTGAGGACTTATGCTTCTACTTTATTTTCTGTCAGTATTCTCCAGTTTAAATCTTGGAGGTGTTTTCCCCAGGGAGTTACCTCATCGTTCCAAAGTCAGAGAAATCCTTTTGGCACTACTACCATCTCGGTAATTCCACGAGATTACCCTTCCCTACTTTAGAACTCAAAGTTTTGTAAGCTAGGAAGGCGCTTCCTTCAAACCAATAGCCTAAGAGACTCGAGGCTCACACCCATGACCTTAACCAAATCTCAGCTAAGAGTAGAGATTATAGCCTGAAATTCATCAGAGGGTCCATATGACTAGGTTCTAGGAACCCTGCACCAAGTCTGAAAGGAGCTAACTCTTGATGGATTTGGAGCTTCGGGAGCTCAAAGCCCTGAGATTTCAAACTTCATAACTATCAAAAATACCCAAATTTTGGAGTCGTAAAATTTTGTGAGTCATTGATTTGGGGAATCTGTTGGGGCCCCTTATCAACCGTCTGATCACCTAATGGAAGGTTTCGCATATGGTACTTCACCGAAGCTCCACTTTGGGATAATGGATATGCTATAGCATCAAAATCATTGAACATCGAAATTACAAAGTGAAGGAGAGTTATATATTTGGTGGATATCATTAGGATCCTCGCCTATCATTCGATAATCTAGGAGGGGGGGACCCGCACAGGGTACTTCGGTGAAGTCCCGCTTCGGGAAAATGGAGTGGAAGTGGAGCCAAAACTCCCAAAGGCCGAAATCATGAAGTAACTTGGACCATATATATGGGGATCCTTCTTGTCCTATCCTATCCATCAAATTTACGATGTAGTCATCCCAACATTGACGAAATATGGGGAGAAAGGAATATTTTGCATCACAATATTCCTGAATGCCAAAGCCCAATGTGACAAGAGCCTTTGATTTGAGGACTCTTTGGTACTTTTCCTAGCCACCAGATCTAGGTTGTGGTCATCTCGGTGCTGACCAACTTCGGGAGAAAAGAGGATTATCCACCGCCAAACTCCCAAACGTCGAACTCTCAAAATAACAAGAGTTGTAGATCTATGGATCTACGTGCCCAGATCTCGACCGTGAGATCTGAGGGATGTTAGAAGGTTGTCAGTATGGGATGATGTGGCATAGTGACATCACCCAGGGACATGTGGACCTTAGTTTGAAGTGCCATGTGTTACCCATATTCATGCGTATCACATACCCTATATACCTATTATAATGTGGCATGTGTCATTACTGATGAGGGTGCACGTCACCTCTAGTCCTTCCACATGTCATCTCGTGGTACGTGCCCACCTATACAAAAGGGTTGGTGAAGTTACTGGGACTCCAAGAGTCCAGGACTTCAGGACTCCAAAGTTTTTGGGGTGTATTATGGTAGAGAGACCGAAAGGCCCGAAGGTCGGAGCCATGTGGCAAGCTTATGGGACTTCAAAAGTTTGGAACTTCAGGTGGTCTCATGCATAGATAGAGAAGAGGCATGAACAACTGAATTCCTCCATAGATGATATATGAGAAAGAGATTAAGTCCAGTCATGGGATTGAATGGTGGATGGTCTTCCACTGTGGAGGAAGGAACTTAGAAATATCATCTGTGATGTGGATCCATGTGGGTACCATGTGGCCCTCAACAAATGAACACCTGAAGAACTCCAAAAAGGTATATCCGTCGGTTTTGAGATTTTTTTTTGAGTGTGGATACTGTGATTGGAAATATCTGGAAGAGAAGAAGGGAAAACAAATACCCCACATGAAAATATTGATTTTATTAAAAAGAATGAAATTTTTACACCCCGCCATGGGTGTGTTACAATGGTGGAGATCTATTCTCTCACCAAATCAATGATCAATATTTAATCACGCCCCTACTCTGATAGAAGTTCCATATCTAACCATCATTCCAAATAGAAAATTATGATTCCTCCAAGGAAAAATAAGGGTTTTATCTCAGGATTAATAGTCTGATCCAATACTTAGAAAAATTTTGTGATGGTTTTCTCCAGTCCTTCTTAATACTTATGATTTTTTGAGGATTCTCTTCTAGGTCCAAGGCATTCTATTTCCTACCCAGGGTTCCTTTGTTTCATCTTATCCCATGAGGATTATTTTTCTGCAAGGATCAAAACATGGTGACACACAAATGCACACACACACACTTATATCAATAGCCACACAATAGTTACAATAAGAAGGGATACTCGGCCATATTGCAACTTAATATATTACCAATATTTGAGTTATTTACACACTTGATGACTATATATATTCATACCCTTCTCATATTCACCATTCACATAATATTTTCACAGACATATACTTGCAATTATTTTTCTAGAGAAAGAAACTGCCTATAGTCAAGAACACAGGATTTCCCTAGAAGATATATTCCATGCAAACATAATGTTATCCCCAGGAAAATACATATTCAAACTCAAATATAAAACATTCATATTCATAATCACCATACTAATCATCCAACCATATATGTTTCAAATCAATACACAAAAAGAGAATAAGTTACTTATCTAGAAATTTGGGAGATGAGGGCAACTCATGAAGGGTATTTTGTTCTCTGCCCAACCAGAGGCAAGTTACTCCAATTTTCCTAGAATCCATCCACCCCCGAGTCTGGGTGAAATTTCATGAGGTAATATCTCAAGATAATTTACCAAGGTCCTCTATTCTTTCTTCTCAAACCAAAGATTTCTCTCTCTGTCTCTCATTGTCTAGTGCTCAAGATTTTTCCTATCTGTGTATGTGTGTCTCTCCCCACATATCTTTTGTGTATTCTTCCCTAAGACCTAGTGGGTCATGTAAGAATCTTCCTGATGGGTACTTCTGGCCATCCTTCGTTGATTGTTTGAATGAGACTACCTAATTACAATCTTGACTAGTAATCAAATTTCTGGGCTGAGGACAATTCAGGGTCTGTATTCTTTTTAATTTGACAAGGTACTACCTAGCAGGGTCATTTCAAGAAATAATAGATTCCCTATTGCACCATTCCTCTCATGAAATTGTAACCTGTGAAGGACATCCCTTCAGAAGTAGTTCAACATCTCCCTATTGCATTAATAACCAAATATGTACATTACGTAATTTATCAAAGGTACATTGTCTTTCAATAATCACATAACATGTCCATCTCTAGTTTTGTTCATGATAATAGTTATAATTACAGACTGGGGGAAACAAGGGTGTTACATTATGCATGAAATAGATAAAATGAAAAAAATAGATAACAATAAAATACAATCACACCATCCAAAAATAAACATAAGATATGACCTGGGAAACACAATACGAGAGAAAGCCCATCTAGAAGGTGAGTCTTCTCTTCTCTCTTTAATTTCTTTGGTATAGAAATGATGCAAGTATAAATAAAGAGGCACTCTCTATGTAGTTTACTTTGACCTATGTCATATATGGCTTCTACAAAATCTCTCCTCCTCTTGTATGCTCACATAATACCACTCTTCGATGTTTTTCTCATCTATGGAATAAGATACAATGCAAAAGATTGGAACCCCTTCTCCTCCTAGTGGCCCAGTATTTAACATATCCTGATAGCCATCTAGGGGTATGTTTTTGACTTCCTCATCCCTCAATTTTGATAGGATTTTGGAACTTCTAGTGTTGTTGTTTGTAGCTTTGAAAAGTATTTCTGTAAGGGTGTCTACTTTTGGAAATTGTCATTAAATGTATCCTTTACCTTTCCTAAAATTCACTTTATTAACTTATTAATAAAGTGAATGTCTTTTTACAAAGTGAATTTTAATTAATAAAGTGACTAAGTTAAATTCACTTATTGTTTTAATTAAAAGAGATCCATTGATCTCACAATCTAATCCTAGTCGTTGAGATTAGGTAAATCGCTCAAGACAAAAGACATAGAGGATAAATGAAATACCCTGGTTTTGAGTTCCCATATGGAATAATTTATTTTGTTTAATTGATGAAATGTTGGTGTTGGTTGTGAGAGTCACCTTTAGATTGCAGGAGGATAATCCCAATACCCATCAAAATGTTTATGGAGGTCAAATGGACAAAGCTCAGTACAATAATTTTTTAACACAAAAACTGGACAAGAAATGCAGAAGGAAATGAGGTCCTCATTAACTTCATTCAATGGTTAAGGATAAAGGTGAAAAAAAGGAAGACTTAGTGAGAAAGTTGGACAAGTATTCCATGAGAATCTAGCCTTCAAGCAGCTTGGTGAAGAAAAAATCAGGCACAAGAGCACTCTTGAACTCAAGTTTAAGAAACTGAAATATATCACAATAGTATTATAATCAAACCTCCATTACAATACAACAACAACAACTCATATAGATAATCCATTTAAAATAATTTCATCATAAGAGGAAACAAGACAATGAAAGAAAATACTAAAACAGGTCACAAAAGAATTATAATCAAACCTCCATTACAATACAAATACAACACCTCATCTGGACCTTCCATGCACAAGTGTTTCAACATAAAAGTAAACAGGATGATGAAAGAAGTCGACTTCTATTAATGAGAAAGTCTCAGATCTCATACATAACCAGAGAACGTCTCTGTTATCAAACTATTACAAATAGGGAGCTCTGATCAACCATTGACCATAACAAAATCTTGAACCGATCTATTTATACTCAGATCAGTGGACAACCGCTAGTAGATTCATATGGCCATCCTGTCCAAGGAGTTTTGTATGTGCATCCTTTTGTCTGACTGTGCATGTATCCTTCTGTCAGATGCAAGCTCAGATCAGTATGGACCTGCAAGAAGAAACCATCCATCGTGGTACCTTGGGCTGACAATTTTGTCTCCACATCCATACCTTCCATGCCTTATATTTATGGAGTGAAACGAGGTTTCAACTACCAGTCCTCGTTCATTAACTGAATTATCCTTGGTATTGGGATGCAACTTGATGACTAGGGGGTGGCCACATGATGTTGTTGGATTTGGCGCTAGACGAGCACATGATTTCAGGGTTGTCGAAAGCACTTTGGAACCACACCACTTTTGGGCCCAAAAATCACCACCTTCAGCCACGTAGATCTCCCAAAATACCATGGTTTAGATTTCATCCCACTCAAGTATTTTAACACTCGAGCATGTTGCAGTGCTAAAATAAAACATGGTCATTGATCTGGTTGCAATCTGCGATATGGGTGCACTTGTTATTTTAGTTTCCCCGCTAAAGATTTATCCACCTACCAACTATAAAAGCATTCCAATCACATTTAGAGATGACACTAAATCGAAATACACAGGGGATCTTCACCGCTAAAAACTACACCCGCCTATTTTCCTGTGATCATGGTTGTCACCTGCGACCCTGAACAACTTCATGTGATAACAACTAGAGTGCCCAAACAATTAAAGAGGCTAGTGTGCATAGAAAATGTAATGTTATGATCATTATTAATAATAAAATAAATCACTATCTACAAGACATAGAAGGACCAGAGTTATGGGGGGCTATGATTCCACGAGAGAGGGGACTTAAAGGGCTAAGTCATTTTTGTCATATTTTATTTACCCATAATTGTTTATTTGAGAGAAGGGATTACATGAGCTTCTTGGGGGGAGGCCATGTGGTTCTTGATTCCCAAGTAAATATATAAACCCATCTTGTATATTTTTGGTGGGGTTTTTCTCCTCTTCTTCTTCTTTACTCACTCTATTCATTCATTATTCATTTGTTCACACTCTCCATTCTATTCAATTTTTCACTCATTCATTCTTGTTGTTGGAATGAGACCCTAGGGGAGAATTATTAAGGAGGAAACCATTGTTTGTTGACTATAGAAATGACTAGTGTGTTTCATCCATGAAATTAATTCCTGCATGCATGAGATGCATTGGCAAGTACTAAATTTTATTCACAATTGCGAGTCCTGAGAGTCCCATCATAGAGATTCTTGACCAGATGTACTAAATCCATGGAAGGAGGTGAATAGCATGAGGGATTGTGTGGCAGAGAAGGGGGTCCATTCTCTTGGGTTGTGCATACTGTAGAGAAGAGATATGGTGTACTTTGGATTGTTGTTTGTTGAGGAACATGTTGTGACACATCAAAATTTCTCACTTTGATAATGTCACATTATCATTGTCGTAAGTGTCATAAGTATCACACTTTTGTCACAAGTTTCATAAGTGTCGCATTATCGTCACATAAATTTCGCATCACAAATTACACCATGAGAACACTTGATACAAACCCTAGAATATGTTAGAAGAAGAAGTCCCATCATTTGACAGACGGAACAAAGTGTTTTTCTATGGGAATTGGTCATCTTGGAAACATTTGGAAGATCAATGCTCCCCTGATCATATGTAGGGAGTGCTAGCACTCTTTTTCTATCTAGAAGGGATCATTGTAGCGATTTGTTTCTTGTTGTAAGGGAGCATCGAATTGGTTGAGAAAATCTAGGAAGAAATCCCCTTTTTCTCTAAGGACAGTTATGGATGGATCGAGTTGGTTTGGCTCGAATCTAACCCTTAGGATACATATAAGGGATATATTACAACTAATGGAGTCATATCCTCAACTAATCCAAAATATAACCAAGGTGGTTGAGCCTCTCAAATCCTATAAATGGAGGCATTCTCATGGTGAATAGAGAGGAGAAATTATTAGCAAAGCATTGTTATTTTGATCATGGATCTTTCAAGAAAGGGGTTGGACAAGGAGGACTTGGGGAGGCTACTGTAACATCATCTAAAGATTTTAAGTGTCTCTTTAAATTTCTCATCAATATATTTGTCCTATTTCCTTTTAGTATGTGTTAACATGTACTTGTCTATGCTTGTTTTAATATTTCATAGATAGGGTGATTTTTTCTAATCCATTAGAGTAGGAGATAGTTGTTTGTCTCTTATACTCCATTGCAGGTATTATTTGAAACTTGTGGATTGGAGCAGTGTGGATGAACTTATAAAGTGAGGAACATCATATTATCCATCCTTCTCTCTTTTCTGATGGGAATAATTAATCTATAGGAATGGTAGTATCCAAAGGTAGTTTTCTGTCTCGGTAGAGGGGTTTGTACTCCAAGGGAACATTCATATGTCCACAAGGAAATTATTTTGTAACAGAAATTGGTGACTCCATTGGGGATGAACATTCAATTTTGGTTCTTTCCTTGGTTTTTCCTTTATTTTTCTTTCTTTTGAAAAATTATTGGTTGTTTTCTTGTTGGGGCATAGTTCTTGGGTCTTTCTCTCTGGCTCAGATCCTATTCTATCAAATTTTGTCTTCTGTTTGACTTACAACTTATTGTTTTTCATTATTTTATTCTTGATTGGGTTTGTGTTGTTTTTTCCTTATTGTAAAATAAACCTTGTTTCTAAAATTTAGTTTCTTTTTCTCCTCTTTTCGATTATCTGATTGATTAAAGGTTTTCATAAGGATGTTCATTGATCTCAACATTTTTTAATGTGTCTTTGATCCCTTACTCAATTCTGAAAGACTATTAAATGTGTTTTTTTTTTTTTTCTTTTTGGTGTTTTTCTTTGAGTGAATAGTTTGTTCTTATTTTTAGTCTCTTATTGAATGCTAAGAGCGTCTTTGTTTGTGCACTTTTGCTTCCTCTTTTTAAAATCATAGCAGTGAAGTCATTTTTCATTATTAGTGAAAACACAGAGAATTAGACAAACATATTAAGTTGAATTTGCAATCAAACAAATAAACACTTGTATGCATTGGTTTTAGATATTGGAAAGGATTTATTTATAATTTGGAAATCATTTTAATTCTTGTTAAGGATGAAATAGTATAACATTTTTCATTCTTTAGTGTTTGTTAGTCAATGAAAAGAAACTCTTCTCTTTCCCATAGTTAGAAGCTCATTGAAAGGAAAGTTTGTATCTCATTCTTTTCATATTTTTTGGAGTCGAGTATCAAACATCATCAGTTTCACTATCATTCATATTTGTGCAACGAGCAACCATAAAAATGAATGCTAATTAAAATAAAACTAGAAACTTTTATTTTTAAGATCTTTACACCAACAATAGACTAGGTCTAGATGTTTGGAATAGGATGTGAGAATAACTCTCCAAATAATTCAAGAAAAACACATAATCTTATGATAGGGAGAGTAAATCCAATTTTCATATAAGCATATCTAGGATCCCCCTCTCACACAAGGGTTAAACACGACATCATGTTCAGGAGAGAAACAAAGATTATCCTTCTGAGGCTTAACCGTTCGTAGAAGTACAAACATATATTGGGGGTTCTTCTTCAGGATTAAATATTTTCATTTGGTATCAGAGCTTCGTGAATTCTGAATCCATTTGGGGTCCTATGGATTTTATCAGTCTACTTGTCCTCTATTCTCTTGAAGGATTTTGGACTTGATATCTTACCCATATGTTCAGAATCAATTGTCGATTGTACTATCCCAGAGGTTGAATGCGAGTTGGTATCCTTAGCAACCATAATATTTAGGGTCCTTACATGAGGTGATAGTGAAGGGAAGTCTTTGATGTCCCTGTAATAGACATTGGTCAAAATCACTTGGGATCCTTGGAGGGTAACCCACTGGTAAACCATGAGGAATCTTACACCAAGGTGTACATCTATTAAGAAAGCCACCAATGTAATTGATCCACCCTCTGATATCCTAGCCCCTTCTCACTTTGATCTCATGATGTTGGATTTTGATGCAGGAGCATCGCAAGCAAAGAAAAAGTGTGGAAGATAGTTGGGTGCACCAACACATATTTTGAAATATTTTGAATTTCAAAGATCAGTGTATTAATGTAATATCGAACAAAACTTTTTGAGTTATGAACATATTTAATGATTGGAGGTTGAGCCATCACATAAGATCGATGGGAATGCATTTTTATTTAATATGGAGGATTGTAGTATAGATCTAGAGCTTGCGCTCTTATCTGTCTGAATCAATATTTATTGTAATAGATATGAAGTAGTTGATAGCATTTAATTTTGATAGGATAGCATAGGGTAATTGGAGGGAAAGGCTCGAAGAAAGTCCCTTTATATAAATATTTGTAATATTACTCAGTAGTAGTTGTTGTTGAAGGCTGTGAAATCTAATGTGTATATTGCCATTTTAAGCTAAGAGCCGAGAGATACATAGATATTGTATGAATGTATGTAATTTTCATTGAATGAATATAACAGAGGAGTATATTTTCCCAAATGTGTGTTTTTATGTGTCTATCTGAATGAGTGAATGGTAGACTTTCTGTTATTTTTCAATGCTTTGTTATCTTCGTGTTCTTGAATCCATGAGTGCATTTTCTTTATTGAATGTATGAGTCACTGTGAAGGATAGATAAGTTTCTATTTTTTCTTTTCATTGAGTGAGTGCAATGTGTGCATAGTGTCTGCAAGGAGTGTGTGACCGACTCTATTTTGAATCGAAAGCTCACAAGAGATAGTGAAACTTCTATGTGTGCAAGGAGTGCATTGACATCTGCAAGGAGTGCATGACAGAGTTTTCAAACTCGAAATATCAGGAGGAGTAGTGTGATTTCAATAACGAGAGACAGAAGTGGTTGGAGAACAGTCGTCAAGAGTGAGAAGTCATCCACACGGAAAAGTTGAGTTACGAACAAAAATCTGTTGCAAGGTGTGCACAGATTGAGATTTAGACTAACCGTCGAAGAAAGCGTTCAGAGGAAACCGGGGAAGTTAAAGCTCAGGAGGGAGAACAGTGGAAATATTCAAGGGAAGAAGTTCCTAAGGTCTTCACTGGAAGTCAGTGAATGAGATTCATTCTCAGAGGGAGGCGAACAATTCAAGACCATTAGATATGGTAAATCTATGAGGAGGATAGTCGTGGAGTGTTTTGTTACTTCGGATTTCGGCAAGTTCAAGGACTTGACTAAAGTAGATTCGCGAAGTCTGGATTCGTGATTCAATATTGATTGTTGATCATAGACGAGTACATGAAAATGAATTATAGATTTAGGGAATCATAGGATCAGAGGTTTGTGGGTGGAAGGCCTAGAATTTCGTGAGGTTGCGAATTCCAAACCATCTTGGGGCCGACAAATCTAAGGATACATGTGGCGAGAGTTTAGAAGCTTGGAGACAAGCACTTCGGGAAAAGTTCAGGGAAGGATTTGGGATATCCCCAAAGTCCAAACCACAAAGAGGTAAACCCATGATCATAGCCGTGGTCACTTGTAGAAGAAAGCTATCTGTGTGGGTAGAGTAATTTTGGGTGCTCGTAGAGACCCATGGAGTCACTCTGACTCAGCATTTCAAACAATCCAAGACTGGGATATTGATCTATTAAGAACCAAATATCAATATATCATAGAGAAACCTCAGAAAAAGTACTCAACGCCTTGAAAAAGAGATAATTTCAGATAATAATCCTCTTCGAGGGGAAAACCTCCTTTTACCCCACTTAAATGTTCAAGTACAAGATGATTCAAAATGAAAATGTCTCCTTGGTATATATAGGAGACTAGAAGGTATAATTACAACTAATGGCCTAAAGCTGACATAAATAAAATAACATTACTAATATAATATGTCCCAATTAAGGGGTAATGAGCCAATATTAGGGCTTAACATGCCCCCCCCCTTGAGACAAGTGTTGTCTGCAATGCTTGAGTAACTCTGGATGCTTCTGTATAAAAGACTCATCTTCCCAAGTGGAATCTTCAGCCGATAGTTTCCTCCATTTAATGAGATACTCTGAAATGGATCTATTCCTCAGCTGG
>ML803150.1:374607-394350 GCA_009831015.1 Picea engelmannii
CTTGAAAAAGAGATAATTTCAGATAATAAGCCTCTTCGAGGGGGCAACCTCCTTTTACCCCACTTAAATGTTCAAGTACAAGATGATTCAAAATGAAAATGTCTCCTTGGTATATATAAGAGACTAGGAGGTATAATTACAACGAATGGCCTAAAGCTGACATAAATAAAATAACATTACTGTTGTTTTGGTTTTTTCCTTTCTTTTTGGCATTATTCAACTGATGGGTCAGATTTTCCATATTCAATTGTTCGAAATTGTGGACTTGCTGAATGGGAGAGGGTTGAACAAAGTTAACCCCAGTATATGGTTGTCCTTGTGGAGAAGCAATGGGCTGGGGAGGACTAGGAAATGGGAAGTACAGACTATGTTGTGGAAATGATCTGTAAAGTACATAGGGAGGTGTGGCACGTTCACTAGTTCATAGGGTGTTAGAAAAGGTAGAGTTGTTTCCATAACTCAGTTGAATAGCAGGGAATTTCATGGATGTCGGCAAGGGTCCACTTATAGGTGGAGGGAGGGAAACAGGGTATGGTTGTTGATAAGGGGGAGGAGGATAATAAGGGGGTCCTTCATATACCAACGGATATTGAGGTGTTCCATACATAGGTGGTTGTTGGAGGTGTGGATTGTGGTGTGTAGTGGTACCAATCAATCCATCTGTGGAGTGAGACATCCCAAGTTTGTCCTGGCCGAATGGCACAGGTCTCGGGGCATTAGGTAGTACCGTATATAAGTATCCTAACTGTGAATAAATGAGTTTGAAATGTTGAGCCTTGCTAATGGCTTCTTCTTCAGACTAGGGGAAGGTGGTGGCCACATCCTTGGCAAGGAGGGAAACAAGTGATTTGAGAAACCAATTGAGGCATTGTTTATTGGTGGCTTCAGCTTTGCATAGACTACGTCACCGACACCATTCATGAATGTGGTCAACGATGTTTGTTGCAGAGGTTTTTTTAAACTTTGAGAGAAATTCAAGACCATTTTCATGATGGATTGCTAGTTGAAAGAAGGAAAAAACTTCTTTGGCCAAAGATTCAAAGGTCACATGGGACCCATATTTTTCTTCTACATACCACTTGGCTAATGGGCCAGTGAGTGTGCATTGAAATAATCTCAAGCAGACGGAGTCGTCCATGTTGTTGTTTGAAGAGCACCATAAGTGGAAGGTTATGATATGGTTGGTTGGGTCATCTCCCTCTTTTCCTTCAAACTTGGGGATGTCTGAAGGGAGTTTGGTAGGCATTGTAGGCTATGTGGGGTCATGCAATATAGGATCATTGGTGAGTTTAGTTAGATCCGGTATGTTGAAGGAAGACAAGTATTGCATCTGGGGTGGTGGGGGAGGATTAATTCTCATCATGGTAGGAATTTTTTGTGTACGTGACCACTGAGGGCAGTTAGTTATAGCCATGGTGTGAGTGATTTGTGTACTTGACCCGTGAGGGGGGTTAGGTGGGGTTGTACTTCCCCCTTGGGAAGAAGTTTTCCCCCCACTTCCGTGTAAAGGAGAGCGAGTGGACGATTGACCTTGGGAAGTGGACCCAAGTAAAGTGGAACCAATAAAAGTGGATCCCAAGACATTAGCACTCACAGGGGTGTGGGAAGGTGGAGTTGATGAGTTGGAAAGGCTAGGAACTCCTCCTAGAATAGGAGGGAGATTTAGCAAGTGTCTGGAATGACGGGGATGTTGTGGGTCCCCTATGATGTTCGACTAGAAAAGTGGGTATGTGAAAATGGTTATGAGAGAAATAAACGAACAAGATTATTTGTTATGATTTTTGGACCTTTCATAATATATCTCACAATCGATGTAATCACAAGAGAATCATACATAAATCAATTGATAAAGAAGCATACATGTGGGTAGATGGATTTTTTTCCATGTGGGAGAACAAATAAAACAAATGCTCGTGTCCTAAAAGATGTAACGTCCTTCCTCTCAAATAGCACTGGACCTTCCAATAGCACTCAACAGTGGGGTCCGAAGCCATCGGAAGAGGAACTAGTGAAGGATGAAACAATCACTTATAATGAGGGGTATAGGGGGCATATCCTGGAAGAAATGGTGATATTTCCCAATAGCCACAAAAAATCCGATCAAGGTGCAATAGCATCCCACAATTTCCACCTGGGTAGATGTCCTAAAATTTGGTCACTAGGTACCTCGGCCAAAGTGTGGCATTTAGATTTTCGGCCTAAGAAATGGGTCACGGGCTGGATCCCATGCAAGAGATGGGTGCCTCAAGGGGGGATGCATAGAACAACCGGACCTTGGCCTTCAACCCTTCACGAGTATCTCCTTGCCTTATGGTGTAGGAACACTTGACTTGGAGGATTTAAAAGTTCCCTATTTGTCAACTTCTAATGTTTGAAGATGTGAGAACTAGATAATGAGGATTTATTTGGATGCCTATCCCTGATGTTGACACTCGAAACTGAATTTGGGTTGCATGAAAATCAATCCCGAGGCAACCTCGAACCACTTTGGATTGGAAGCTGCACCCCCCCCCCCAACCCGAGAGGGATCTCTCGAACAATGTCACGATATGATCTTCAGTAAGCATGAAATGGTGGGCAGATTTATGGGTAAATGATGGTTTTGGATTTTTAAAGTTTGGGGGTTGGACCAGGGAAACATTCCATTGGGCATGGAGTCAAGTGAAAACTGAAGAAAGGAGATAATAGCAGTGATCGTAGAACTTGCAGAAAGTGAGGCAAAGTAAGTCTATCTTTCAGCGATTGATAATCATGATGCGGTAGCAGAAAAAGAAAGGAAAGGCCATCACAGTGAAAGCATCTATCAAGGATGAATTTTCACTACAACTTTAGAGGAAAACAAATGAAGGCTGATAACTAGATGTAGAGCGCTTATCTCAAACGAATTCTGATCAGTCACCATAGAAACACAACACATATATATCAACTGTGGGTAAGGAGCATATAAAATGAATTCCAAACAAATTTCACACAACTAAAAGAGGAAGAGATAAACAATATGATAATGACAACAGGGAAAACATACTGAAAGAATCGACCGTGATGAATCTCACAGTCTCAAGTAAATATGTATTCTGTATTACTCCATTCTTGGCTTACAAATAACTTGGCTTACAAAAAGAGACCCTCTTCGAAAGAGGTTTTACCCAGCTCACCTCCTTGCTCCCCTTTTTTGTTACATCAATCAGTCTCTTAAAAGAAAAATCTAAAATAAATATCTTTGTGTTTCGGGATATGAAACAGTTCACCTTCTCCAGACTCTGTGACTGTCGGATACGTTGTCGTTACTAATCTTTGACAAGTGGGGTATTTTCAGCTGGGATAAATCTTTGTGTGGAATTCATTTTATATGCTCCTTACCCATAGTTGATATATATGTGTTGCGTTTCTATGGTGACTGATCAGAATTCGTTCGAGATAAGCGCTCTGCATCTAGTTATCATCCTTCATTTGTTTTCCTCTAAAGTTGTAGTGAAAATTCATCCTTGATAGATGCTTTCACTGTGATGGCCTTTCCTTTCTTTTTCTTCTACCACATCATGATTATCAATCGTTGAAAGATAGACTTACTTTGCCTCACTTTCCGCAAGTTCTACGATCACTGCTATTATCTCCTTTCTTTGGTTTTCACTTGAATCCATGCCCAATGGACTGTTTCCCTGGTCCAACCCCCAAACTTTAAAAATCCAAAACCATCATTTACCCATAAATCTTCCCACCATTTCATGCTTACTGAAGATCATATTGTGACATTGTTCAAGAGATCCCTCTCGGGTTGGGGGGGGGGCTGCTTCCAATCCAAAGTGGTTCGAGGTTGCCTTGGGATTGATTTGCATGCAACCCAAATTCAGTTCCGAGTGTCAACACCTGAGATCCTACCTAGACTAAAAAATTTATTTTGGCACCTCCTATGGAGAAAAACTTGGTGATTTTTTAGAAAAAATTTAGATGTGGTTGTTTTGAGATATTGGGGGTGTGAACCAATCTCGTTGAAATTAAATGGGAGTGGATAGTTTCATCAAGAAAAGGGTGGGGCGTTTCAAAATCCCTTTGGAGGAAACTTACTTCAACCTCCATGTTTCGAGATGAAAACTATGTGAGTGAGTAGTGACTTCATGTGTGAACAAGTGAAAGTGTGCGAAATTTTTTTAATAAGTTAGGTGTCACCTTGCTGCATGTGGACTTCGTGTGGTCCTTACAAGTCTTGATTACCTAATTTACTAAATGCCATTGGTACAACCTTATGGAATTTTAAAGTCCCTAGAGAAATAGCATGTGGACATATGGGTCCTTACCAATCCTTTAACTCCCTAGTGTGATTAATCTAAGAAATATTTCAACAACTATCCTAGATTGTGGACATGTCGGCATGTATGGGCCCATTACAAAACCTTTAAACTTCCCTAGTGATGTAACCTAAGAAAGTAGCTTCAAAAATATCCTATATTTGTAGCATGTGGGCATGTATGGGCCCTTACAAATTTAAGATTTGTTTGAAAAATAAAATAAGAGGAGTCTCGAAGGGGCTCTTGTCCTCTCCTAAAGATTTTGTCTTTAAGGGAGATGAAATTTTCCCTCAATCATTTTTCTGATTCTCAAGATCGCTCTATGGCGCAAGAGAAGAGCATACTCAATGATTGATGCTCAATTTTTGGTCCCAATGAAAGTGTTATTATATGTGATATAGAATGATTCCACCTTAACTTTAATCAAAGCAAGCCATCCATGTGGCAAAATGAAAGCAAAAAGAGGATAAATATGGATTTTAACCCCCTAAGTGCCTATGTTTTGACTAACCCTTCATATGGAGAGGGAATCTCAGTGTGGTGCATATTACAATTTGCATAGGCTCAAACTTAAGAAGGCTATGGGCCTTAAACATATCTCAAAAACCCTTACAATGTGTGAACTTCTAGATAGATGTGCAGGTCGTAGAGTAGACATAGGTGCATTTGACGCCAATGCGCAAATAAAAAATGAATTTTTGACGCAAGTGCATAGAATGTGTTGAGAAACACAGTGATTTTGGTGCACGTGCTCAGAAGATGTGCCTGTGGGTCAAAAAACCCATGCACTTTCGGTTACACGACCGAGAAGAAAATTTCAGATGAAATTCTCTCATCTCAGCTCTGAATTTAGCTTTTTGCAAGCATGCATGGGCCGGTTATGGTTCCTGCAAGTTAAATAAACTGAAAATAAATGCTCAAACAACCCAAATGGGGAGGAAATTGATACCTATCCCCAGTGGAGTCGCCAATATGTTGCGTCCCTTTCGTCACCTAAATGAGAAAAATAAGGATGCTTACAAGTCCAGTTGGGTTAGCTGGACAAGACAACATTGAATGCAAGAGTTATAAACATCAAACATAAGAAATAAACAAAGAACTAAGCTAATAACAATAAAAGAAACTAAACTAGAGTGCATAAGGGAAATAGAACAAAAATAAACAACATTCATGCCACCAATGGATAAGTTGTATTATTGGGAAAACACCAAAGAGAAAGGGAGACTTATGGGTCCCCTCTTCCTCCAAGGGAGGGCTCTTGAACCCAAAATGATTGAGCTCTTCTTACAAACAACAAATTAGAAGAAAATGGTGAAGAAATCAAAATCTCATTCACTCAAGAGGTGATGTGAATAGCTCAATGAAATGGTGCTTGTATGCTCTTGATAAGGAAAGAGGATCCTCCAAGAGAATATAGGCAGCACAACAATACAAGGAATTCCTTGGAAATATAGTGCAACCATGGCCTCTTTTTATAGCAAATCTTTGAGGCATTATTCAACCAGTCTTTAGTGTGAACAAAGAACTCTTGAGGGTGCACTTAGGTCTTTGACCATCCCCCCACTCAGATTCATCTCATATTTGAGTGTCAAATCGACTTGAGAGATGAACCAGAAGTGGGTGGAAGGCTGACCAAAATCATAATTGTGTCGTTCTGAGGTGTGTGTGACTTTTTGCATCCACAGTCATGCATCGGGTGCATATACAATTTTCCAACATTTTTCAACTGTCACACGTCCATGCACTTCCTTTGTATCCTTAGCGCACACTGATTTTATAACCATTTGTGTAGTTTTGTGCCCTTTGGAAATGCATTTTTTGGGCCATGGATGAACTAATGGGTGTTTGGAGATGCTGGATTCCTATAACCATTTGCGAACGAAATTTCAGTGATAACACTTAGCAATTCAGATTTGGTGATAGCCTGAAAATCCATCTATGAATGAACATACCTCCTATCCTCCTACATTATATATAAATTCATCAATAAAGGGTGTAATAAAGGGGTCATGTAGGCATGCATCATTCAGTTTCCTTAAATCTACACAAATTCTGATTTCTCCTATCTTCTTATCTTGGACCACTATAGGGTTGATCCATTCATATTCTTCAATAGGTTCTATGATTCATGCTTCCAACATTCTATCCAATTCAATCTTAACTTTCCACTTGTAGTTGGGATGCCCTCTGTAAGGTCTCTGCTTGATAGGTCTTGCATATTCTCTCAAGGGGATTTTCATTTCTCCCATGGGCCCTTTAATGCCCTTCATGTATGTGAACTTGGTTGGAAACAAGTCCTCATATTCATGCAGTAGCTTTGTGATCTTGCTAATAGTAGCATCATCCCAATAGTCTCCGGCATTTGCTAATTTAGGTGTTTGCTTTGTCCCAATATTAACCTTCTTAATTTTAATGGGTTGTCCAATAAAAGGTAGTTCGATCCCTGGTCCTTCTATGTCTCTATGACCTTTAGTTTATGCTATGTTTACATCTCTAGGTTCATCATCCTCATCAGCATTAATATTGTAGCAATCCAATAATTGTTGAAGAGGCGTAGTCCATTCATATTATTCTTTCTCAAAAGGGAGGTTAGGTGCCTCCGCAAAGACCTTTTATCTTAAAATTTGTAAAGCTTGATCTACTGTAGGGTATTGACTCTCAAATAAAAGTGTAGCTATAAAGTTCTGAGTCATTCCATACCAGTCGGTAGTGATGAGGCTCAATTCTGCTTGAAGATACCAGTTGATAGGCATAGTATCCAAGGTGTTAATGAACTTATGCACCCACTGTTCTTTAGGAATGTTTCTCCAGGCCTCCTCACAACTTCGCATGTGGTTCTTAGGACAACTTTGGCCTATGTATCAAAATTTTCATCCTTCTTCTTGGTCTGAAAAGCATATTGTCAATAAGGTGTGACATTGTACCCACTCTGCGATGTTCCTCTTGTGTGCTCCCGACCATCTAGCTGGTATGGATTTCAAGGCTTCATCCAATGCCAACATCCTCTGTTGTACTAGTAAAATTTTCTAAAATTTAGCTAGAAATGTCTCTAAATGATTCAAGGCATCAAATGTTGGGAGATTACCTACTATTGTACCAATCCAGTGAACTTCTCTGGTCAATCTGTCACACCTCTGTGTGGATACTTTATACATTATGTTCTGCTAATTTTCCAATGCCTCTTCTAAATCTGATGAGCATGCACTTTCACTTCTCCAACTGAGATTTCCATATTTTATAGGATTAATGTAATCTTATTGTATTTTTGTCAATTTGTATATGTTTTCGAGCTCATATGTGTGGTCTTCTTCCCTGATAGGTTCTGTGTATCTTCAACCTTCATATGGGTCTAGAGGTGAAATGAATTTAAGGCCATTACCCTTAAATTTCATCCTCCTCTTCTTTAGGTCAACGACAGTCAAATTGTTGAAATCCCAATCAATCCCTAACAACGCAGGGTAAGGGAAGCTTTCATAAACAATATCAATTACTTTGAAGTCTACAAACATCCTTACCCCATCGATTTATATAGAGACATGCTCTATTCTTCCAAAGGGGTTCACTACCTATTGATTAGCCATCCTGAGCCCAATAGGAGAGTAAATCAATCTAGGTTTTCCCATCAGTTCCCAAGTCTGCTTTGTCATAACATTTACTTCTGATCCCAAGTCGAGGACCACATAGTCCACATCGTAGTCTCCAATCTAATCACTAAGGTGTAATTCCTTGTTTTTCCTCCTTTTCCTTGATACTTGATTCACATATCTACTCAGCATAGGGTCTATTCTCCCAATTTCATATTGTCTTACTAGGTGTTGTAGCTCCTGCACATATTTTTCATATTTAATCAAATTAATATAGGTATATAAGAAGTCCATGAGCTTGCTTACCTCTTTTCCTTGTCTAGCTAGGGAAGAATGATCAAATGTTGGTGGCATTTCACATTCCCTTACTTCTAGTTGTGCCTTAGATGAAGAATCTTGTTCTCCTACAAATTCTTTCCTTGCTTCTTCAAAAGTATGTCTCTCTCTCCTTGTATCAAACAATTATGCCTTCTCTACAGCTCCTTTGATACCTGATCCCTCTACAATGTTTCCTGGAGTTACCCTATCTTCTCCTATAATAGTGCTTCCTCTAGTAATCACAGTGACTATGGGGTCCTCATCGTGAGGTTCTGCTGATATTAATTGTACTTGTTGGTTTCCTCCTCGTCTCTCCTAGATTTTGGCTAACAATACTAGACAATGTTCAATGACATGATCAAACAAGTTACAGTAGTTGTAAGTGGTACAAGGATTATGACAATCCCTTGCCAAATGTACTAGTTGTGCATAGTTATAACAAATAATTTAACCTCTACCTCGACCCATACCTCCTCCTCATCCTCTTCCTCTGAATCCACCATGAGGGTTGAATTCTCCTCTTCCTGGGGATTTGAACTATGAATTATTTCCTTCTTGTTGTGTTTCTCCTTGAATCCTATATGTATCCCTTGATCTTTCATGCATGAGATCATAAGCCCTACAATTCTTCTCATCATGCCCCACAGATTTACAAAATGTGCAGTAAATATTGGTGGGTGTCTGGACATATTTTTGCATATAAAAACATTCACCAGGGCGATGCCTAGTTCTACATACCTCGCACTAGGGTACATTAGCCTTCTTCAAAGAACTAGGTGCTCCAGAGGCTAAGTATTCATGAAATAGGGGGGAATTCTCTGTGTCATGTCCCTCTGCTTTACATCTAATGCACCAGATATATTCTCTTTTATCTTTTCCTTTATATTTATTCATATCTTTGACTTGTAAGGATAAACTAGTTAATTGATTTAATATCTGACTCATACCAGGACTGGATTCTCCTACAGGGGTTTCTTCTAGTTTCATGGAAATATCCAATGCTTCATCCTGTGAAGCAACCTTCTGTTGCATCAGGGGAACTCTGATGTGTTGAAGGAGAGAAGTGATGAACCATTCTTTATTATGCTTGTATGGGATCTGAAAACTCAAACGACCTATCAGAGTCTTAACCCTCTGATCAAACTCCCAAACAAGTTTAGTCACCTTCTACTTGATCTCCTTCAACTCTGTAATACATTGTGACTCCAGCTTAGGTTTCTTGAATTTTCCACTCAATCCAGTCTTAATGCCATTCAACGGTTTAAGTTGTCTAGATCCTAAAGGAAACTTCATATACCAGTTCATAGCACGATCCCTCAAGGTAGTACTAAACTGAGTTCTCTTAACATCTTCATCGGTGAATTTATTAATTCTCTAGACAGCTTCGCATAAGAACCAGTGTTGGTCAGGATCTTCAGATCCATCTCCTCTAAAGATAGGTAACCTCATCTCATCTTCCATAGATATTCCCTGGTTTCTTGACTAAGTATGTACCAAACTGCTTGTAATAGTACTCTGACTACTCTGACTACTCTGGTTACTTTGGTTACTTAATGCTACTAAAACAACAGGAGGAGTAATAGTACTTACTTTGGTAGTAGGTATAGTGCCTAACATTTCTGAATATCCTCGACGAGGTTCTTCAATCTCTACTTCCTCTGCCCTTGTGGACTTTGAATGCTCTTCGTTCGATAGCTCTGCTTCTTCTCCACTATAGAATCCCTCATCTCTGTAATTCTTCTTAAACAGGTTTGCAAGAGGAACTTCTCTAAATGATCTCCCATTGCACATGTGTCCAGCCTTTGTATCATTGTCATTGTGTGAATTCTTGAACATTATCTTCACTATATCTTTAGGATATTCTTCTCATGCAATAGCATCTTAATCCTTAGCTTCAAAAAGTGTACAAACTTTCCTCTAGGTCCCTTAAATAAATACCTCTCTGCTTGACTATACAATTCGACTTTGTCAATGGAAAACTCAGTAATGTACCCTCCAATAGTGCTATCAAACTAGAGATCCACTACTCTAGACAAAGCATTATCATCTCTCTTGACCTTCTTGATCAACGACACTGTCCAAACCACAGGTGGCCTAGATCAGATCTCAAAATAAGTATCTGCTAATCTGGCTAACCACTCGTATAAATATGTATGAACTCCTCCAAAGAAAATTTTGTGTATTTTGGTAAAGATGTACCTTCCCAACCAGTCTTCTATACCAATTCTAGGTTTCTTGTTCTGAGCTTCAGCGAAGTCCTTTTCTTGTTCCTCTATCCACTTTTGAATCTTTGTATTCGATGGAAACCACCTTGACATTCCCTCAAAATGATTGTGGTCCCAACAACGGAACCATTTGTTGGTACAAAGGAAAAACCATGGTTCAACGCTTCAACAACGCACCAACAAAACCCTAACTATCATCCCTTTCAACAACACCTGCGAAGCAAGTGAAGTCTCACCCGAGGTAGAGGCAGAGGGGGTTACAGGACTCAAGTTTTTGTAACCAATTTGGGACATAGAACTGTGCTTATAACACTTCATATAATACTTAGGGACAACACACATTAATTCATTATCTTTATTCACATCGCAGATCAAACCCTAAGTACATATCGATGCAGTAACAATAGAAAAATATGCATTGCACTTAGCATTGGAAGTTAAATTCAACATATTCAACATAGACAAAGAACTAAACATTCATAGATCTATCTATCATCCATAACATTCAATGCACTAAGAAAATTCACAGCATAAACATTATAGCACAAAGAAAACCAGCAACACATGATATACGTGGTTCACCCCCATGTGGGGCTATGTCCACCAACTGCTTTTTCTTGTATTATTCTGCTTCAATATCTTACATTCATTTGCTCCTGTGCACTAATCCACAGAGCCAAGCTTCACACTAGACAAGTGATCTGTGCACTAAGCACCAAATCCACCTTCCCAAAATCAAGTCAAGGCACAGAGCCAACTCCTCTACTAAGCACAGAGCCTTACATACATGGTTTGTTTCACAAAGAAACTTAGAACTACTTGCCTCTTGCACTTAGCTAGATACTATTTTTCTTGCACTAAGCACACTTCGCTACTTATACATTACATTCCTTCCTATATATACTTGTACATCCCTTACAAAAAGGCCTAATCATGGGTAAAACCATGGGCCAACATCCCAAAACCCTTTATCCAAAAACCTAGGTCCACTTGACCTGTATTTTAAGGCTTCGCCACCCTGGTATTCCTTCTTTTTTGCGAGGTGCTCCAAAGCACTCGTTGATGTCGTTTTCCTCTTGTTGAGTTTTCCACGTTCCATATTCCTTATTGCTTTATCTTCCTTGATCTTCTCTTCCAACAACTAGCTTTTCCTTTACTTTTCTCCTTATTTTATGCTTCTTTACTATTGGCACAGGGGTAGACCCAGGGTTCATCTCCAAGAGCACACCAACAAGCCCTAGCTACTGTCCATTTCGGCAACACCTGCGAAGCAGATGCAGTCTCATCCGAAGAATATATGAGGGGGTTGCATGACAGATATGTCTACAACCAGGGGAGTATCAAGTGGATCTATTACAACAACAATACATCATGCATCTATCATTCAACAAGATAGATTTATCCTTCACAGCTATAGATTTGATCTAATATAGTAAGGCAGGTAACAATACAACAACGACATAGATAAAAGAATTAATCACACACACAACAATAGATGTACGTGGTTCACCCTCTCTCTAGGGCTACATCCACAAAACTGTGCTTATGATTCATTAAGGTCAAGCATACAGTTCTTATCTACGCTCTCAGCTAGAAAATTCTCTTTTGTCTCTCTCTTTCTCTCATCTTCTTGTGCACCTAGATGCAGGACTTGACCTTCACACACAGTAGAAGATCTTACAATACCAGAAGGCTTCCTCTCTCTCATCACTTCTCTCTCTCTCAATACAATGCTCCCTCACTCAATAATATAGCTAGATCAACAACAATATTGTACTGCATAATTACCAACCAAACCTAGGCCCTTTAGACCTCTATTTATACATTAAAACACCTCACCGACAACCTTAGGCCGAAACCTAGGTTCCAAGACCCTAAAATACCAAAACCATAGGTGTCTAAAACCCTAGGTCAACTTGACCCACCTTTTCTGGGCTTCTCCAACCTGTCTTTCCTTCCTTCTCGCGTGGTGCTCCAAAGCATCCAACGGTGGCTTTTTCCGCTTGCTGAGTTTTCCACGGTCCATATTCCTTGATGATCTATCATCCTTGATCTCCTCATCCAACAGCCTGCATTTCCTTACTTCGCTCCATATTTTCTTCTTTTTTTCTTACTTCGACCCAGTGATAGACACTATGTCTCCCATGAAATTCCCTTTTCACCTTTTCTTCCTTGTTCTTTTCTTCCTTACATAACCAAGGGATAACAGGACCCCAACACTCACCTGTGACTCATCCCGAGGCATTTTGGATCTAATCCTTCTGTTTTACTTTGACTTTGGACTGCGCAGGGCAGTCTTGGTTTTTTCTTTATGCCTCCTCTCCCTCCTTGTGCAGACTGTCTTTTCCGTGTCTAGTACCCAGTTTCAACTCCACCTGGTACTTAGACCCTTTTTCTCATGCTTTTACTGAGAGCTGCGAGGTAGCTGGTTATCATAGTACAACTTCAGCTGACTCCCATTCACCAATCCTTCCTTCCATTCTCCCTTCAATGTTTTCAATTTCACAGATCCTCCTTCTGTAACATAGGTGATCTCATATGGTACAAGCCAATGCATTCTGAACTTCCCTGGGTGTCTTATAAACATACTGTCATACACCAGTACTAAATCACCTTGCCTGAGTTCCTTCTTCTTGATGTGCCTGTCATGATATGCCTTCTCTCGTTCCTTTTCAACCTGCTGGTGGAATCCTATAATGAATATGTCTTCTTCTAGTTCAACCAATTGTGTGAGCCTTTCCTGAACAACACCAGTGTCATCCATACCTATAAAAGAAGAAATTCTTAAGCTTGGTACCAAGTATTCCATCGGGACAACAACTCCAAGAGCATAAACCAACTTGAAAGGAGTCTGCATTGTTAATTTCTTGCAAGTGGTTCGATAGGCCCATAGTACTGCAGGTACTCTTAAGTCCCATTCATCCCTATTCACAATGAAAATATTCATTAATTATGTCTCCAAGATCTTATTGAATTCTTCAACTATTCCATTTGCTTGTGGATGGTAAGGTGTACTCTTCTAATGGTGGACTACAAATTCTTCAGTCAGGGCTTCAACTATCTTATTAATGAAGTGTGTACCTTGATCACTCATAAGGATATTGGGGCATCCAAACCTGGTTATTATATCATCAAATATAAAAAGCACAACTTTAGTTACACTATAGTCTTTAACTACTTTGGCTTCGACCCATCTGGTTAAGTATTATGTCACAGTAATGATATACCTTTCTCCTATGTTCTTTCTTGGTGGTTTTATAGGTCCCACGAAGTCAATGGCCCACTTTTCAAATTCTTGTAGGGTCATCTGCGGTACTAATGGAATTTCATATCTTCTAGATGGTTTACCAATTCTCTGGCATACATCAAAAGCTATGGCATAATCTTTAGCATCTTTGTGTAAGGTGGGCCACCAAAGGCTAGCTCTCAGGACCTTCTATGTAGTTCCACTCCCTGCATAGTGTCCTCCTATGATGACTTCATGAGCTTCTATAAGGATCAATGGTCGCTCTGTCTCCATAACACATCTTCTTAGTATCTCATCAGGTCCCAGTTTGATAGCTGACCAACTATAAGTGAAAAGTCTGCAATACGCACCACTAGCTATTTCTTCTGGGGAATTGTATACTCACTAGGTGCCATTCCTGTTGACAGATGGTATCCTAAAAATCCATCTGTAAAATAATATACCTCCTAGCCTCTCACATTGTCTAATACTTCATCAGTGAATGGTGTAGGGAAAAGGTCATGCAGACATGCATCATTCAACTTTCTAAGGTCCACACATATCCCGATTTCTCATGTCTTCTTGTATTGCATGACCATAGGGATAATCCACTCTGACTCTTCGACAGGTTCAATAATCCCTACTTCAAGCATTCTGTTGAGCTCAATCTTCACTTTTTCCTTATATTTTGGGTTTAATCTGTAGGGTCTTTTCTTGACTGGCTTCGCACCTGGTTTCAAAGGGATCCTCATTTCTCCCATAGGAAATTTGATACCCTTCATATCAGTGAACTTGGTCGAAAACAAGTCCTAATATTCATGCAGTAACTCTGTAATCTTGTCAATGGTAGCAGCATCCCAATAATCTTTGACATTGGCAAGCTTCGATGTCTCCTCTGTCCCAATGTTGAATTTTTTAATCTTGATTGGTTGACCAATAAATGGTAGCTCAACTCCTGGTCCTTCCACATTTCTTTGTCCTTCTATTTCAGTAATGTTTACCTTCCTGGGATCATCATCATCATCGTCATTGATGTTGTAGCAACTCTGCAATTTTTGGAAAGGCACAGTCCATTCGTCCTCTTCTTGTTCCATAAGGAGGCTAGATGCTTCCTTGAATTCCTTCTTTCTTACAATCTGTAATGCTTGGTCTATTGAAGGATATTCACTTTCAAATAAAAAGGTGGTTACAAAATTCTGAATCATACCTTCCCAATCTGTAGTGACGAGGCACAACTCCACTTAAAGGTACCAGTTGATAGGGGTCGTATCTAGTGTGTTAATGAATCTGTGCACCCATTGTTCTTAAGGAATGTCACTATAGGCCTCTTCACAGCTTCACACATGGTCCTTTAGGCAGCTTCGACCGGTATATCTTACTTCACAACTTACTACTTGTGCTGAGAACCGCATTGTCATCAAGGTTTTGCATTAGGTCCAATCTATGATATTGCTTTTATGTGTCCCCCACCATCTTGTTGGTGTTTCTTTCAGGGCCTCATCCATTGCCCACAATCTATGTTGTATTGGTACACTTGTTTCAAAATCTGATAGGAAGTCTTCTAAAGGGTTCAGACCATCAAATATGGGTAAGTTACTCACTGTTGTGTCGATCCAGCGAACTTCTCTATTTAATATAGCACATCTTCTGGTAGATACTTCATATATTTGGTTCTACCAATTCTCCAGTGCTTCTTCTGAATCTGATGAGCACGTGTTGTCACTTCATCATCTTAGATTCCCATCGGCTGTAGGTTTGATGTAATCTTATTGTCTGGTTGTTAGTTTGTAGATGTTTTCCAATTTGTATGCATGATCTTATTCTATGATGGGCTATGTGTATCACAGACCTTCATCTAGATCTAAGGGTGTAATGACCCTAAGGCCATCTATTTAAAATTTCATATGTCTTTTGTCACATATCCACTACCATAATCAAATTTTCATAGGTTTCTGCAGAATCAGAGCCCCAAATTACCTACGGAGGCCTAGCGCAAGCTATCTCTTTCTCTCTCTCTGTTCCTATGTGATCGCGGGCCATGATCACAAGTCAATTAACCATGGTGCCTCTTTGTATTTCATGCCTCGGTGCTATAGTGATGTCGAATCGTTCGACTCTGCAACCGCCGAACCCCGGCAAGGCTAGCGAATGGCCAATGGGGACAAATCCCAACAAGGCTAGAGAACAACCAATGAGAATGGACCCCGTCATGTAGTTAAGTGGAGTACAGGTGGTAGAGGGGGGAATGCGACACGGTAGTCAACAGGATAGGAGGGGGCCCCACTTTACACACCACTCCATTCCGGACCCCCCCCCCCCAAATTACGAACAGAATGGCAGGGGGGATCCGGAATTTACCTGGGCACTGTTGATCAAGGTGAATTAATCTCGATCATTCGAGAGTTTCACGTCTGATTCTAGACCCCCCCCCTCACCGCTAAAGGAAAAACGACAAGGGGGCTCCAGAATGAAGCCTCGGCCATAGATCTGGGTGGGTGGACTCTTGTCGTCCAGATTTTCTCGCTACTTACCTTAATGCGCATGCACGCCCCAGCTTAAAGCTGAAATCTCCTCCTCACATCTCACGGTCATCCCAGACCCTGGATCCTCCGAAAGGATCATGTCCGTTCATCGGGATTTTTCCTCACAAGAGTCCAAAATCTCGACCATGGGACTCCTAAATTATCGATCCCCGGTTTCCCGATGCAGGTAATCTCAAAACACGTAGCCTCCTTACATCGGATGGTCCAGATCTGTCTCAGGGTTTCCATCATGGAAAGTCCCGATCTCTTGTCACCAGGACTCCCGAGTTCTCGATTCCCAATTTTCCGAAATGGGAAATCTCATGACACGTAGCCTCCCGAGATTAGATGGTCCAAAACCACTTTGGGGTTTCCACCATGGAACCTCCTGATCTCTCGTCACCAAAACGCCCGAGTTCTCGATCCCCGATTTCACAAAATGGAAAATCTCTCGACACGTAGCCTCCCGAGATCAGACAGTCCAAAACCACTTCGGGGTTTCCACCATGGAACATCCCGATCTCTCGGCACCAGAACTCCCGAGTTCTCGATCCTCGATTTCCTGAAATGGAAAATCTCTCGACACATAGCCTCCTGAGATCGGACGGTCCAAAACTGCTTTGGGGTTTCCACCATGGAACATCCCGATCTCTCGGCACCAGAACTCCTGAGTTCTCGACCCCCGATTTCCCAAAATGGGAAATATCTCGACACGTGGCCTCCGTCGTTCGGACGATCTAGATCTATTTTGGGGCTTTTACCCCTATTCACTGGGGGTTTAACCCTTGGGTAACTCCTGAGAGACCCAACAACTGTCGAGTTTTCCAGCCGAGATCTGACGCCTCAAATTGGTTCCTACCTGTTCATTCTTCCATGACTTCCTAGACGTGGAAAAATCAACAGTCTAGATACTCCCATAGACCTTGGGGATCTACAGTACCGATTTCTTCGCTACCCATGAAGACACAGAAAAAAAAAAAGGGGTAAGGCATTTAACACCCTACTTACTCCTACCAATCTAATGGTCATGCATGACCATAGGTTTCCCGATGGAATCTCATGCATCGATCAATACCTATCAGGGTTAAGGCACTTAACACTCCATCTTCTTCTTCTGATATGACGGTTGTGAGTGACCACGAATATCCCGACGGGATCTCATCCTTCAATTCGATACTTCATCCTTATGCTTCCATCTCAGTTTTTCAAGAGGATCGTTCCTCCTCATGCAGGGTTACTAAGGCCTTGTGCCTTCACATTCTCTTTCCCGGTTCTTGATGCGCTTTTCAAGGAGGGTATCTCTATGGGGAGGGTTTTACCTAGGGTACTATATGAGGAAAATAAGGGTACCTTTCTCCCACGAATCAGACATGCAGTCTGAATTAGATCAGTATGCATATGAATAGAGATTTATGAAGACATAAGCCATACATAGTCTTTCCATTATAAACATGCATCTACCAATACTGATCAAAACACCATACAGACATTCCTACTCTAAAATCATTCACCATTTCACAGCTTATAAACATGAATGTCAGGATAAATATATATTTCAAGATGCCAGAGGCAAAACACTTATCAAAAATAACACCAGGGGTTGTGCAACTGCTGATAGGGGTGCTCGTTTCCACCCAGCCGTAGGCTTAGCGACTCCCAGTGGATTTACCACTAGCCACCCCCGAGCTGAGACCACGATGTTGTGAGACTGCATCTCTATTTTCCAGTGACCAAGAGTGAAGGTTACTCTCCTTCCTCTCTGTTATCACCCACTCTGCATATCTCCAGAGTTCTCTTTCTCCCCTCGCGTCCCCCCCTAATTGCTTCTCCCCCACACCTTATCCTCTTGCGAGGTTGTGTGTGGCGTGATTTCCCTCGCGCTGGTCAGACCTGACGGCTCTACGGATGGGCAGTTCACCTCCCCATCCCTCATTAATTCCTGATGAGCCATCTACCTACCAGCCTGCGAGACCTTTTAATTTGGGGCCAACGAGCCGCTTTTGGTTCTCCGGGCCAGTGAATTCCAAGTACGGTATTGATTTTCAGTGGAAGTTAACGCCACCTTTCCAGGTGCCTTCCACCGCCTCTCTGCAGCCATCGTGGTCTCTTTTTCAGCACATCCCCTCTCAGCAGTCCTGCTATATATATATATATATATATATATATATATATTCATAATATTATTTACATTCATCGACCTTTTTCACAAGGTCCATTCACATCACATTTCTAAGTTTGCCACAATACTTGGCCAGTATAGTTATTTTTACAGACTGGGGGAAACATGGTGTTACAATTCCCTCTCCCTTAAAGGAACACCATCCTCGGTGTTCTTTCTCAAACACCTGTCATGCCTTTCTCATTCAGCCACTTCAAAAGGCTTAACCTTCATCCTCGGTCCGGTCCTTTTTCAGGATCTCAGTCTTCGTTACCTGCCTTCCATAATTCTTGGACAATAAGCACATTAATCACAAATTTGTGCAAAAACATCTTATTGTTGCTCATAATTCAAAAGGAAAATTTTCATAATTTGAGCACATTACTTATCTGTGCATTTTATGGATCTGTATCCACATGGTATTTTTGTTATCCATGCTCATTGTCCTCCTTGACGTACCCATTGGATGCATGATTCCAATTCAATAGCTCATAAGAGCTATCATGGCTTCATCTTCCCTTCCGAGGTTTTCCCGCACGGGAAACTACCCACTGTGTGCATGATCCCAATAGTTTTCAAAAATTATTAAGGTATCCTCTTCCTTGTGGTCACTCACCCTCCAGGCCCAGGCTCAGGCATCCCCTTCACTGTTATACAATCCCTCAGGTGATCCATCTTGCCCTTCCAAGGTTTTCTCGCACAGGAATCTTACAGATCCTATTGAGTCTTACAGTTGAGGCGTCCCTCAGACTTGCTCTGTCGAGGCATCCCTCTAGCTTGTGTTACCTCAACATAATAATTTGCAGGCGGTCATGGCTTATCATGGGGTTTTTATGGCTCAGCAGTAGCCATGTTCATCAGCTTCAGCTTTGATAGCCTTCATGTGTTCCTTTCAGGACAAATCTTTACTTCTCACATGTATCACAGGCACACAAGATTTCGTGAGACATCATCATAAATTCTAACTTTCATAATTTTATTGCAAACCTGTCACCCACAGATTTATCAAGTCTCATGATTTGTTTTCATATTTGTCCCGCTCAGGAACCAGACTCAAAATTATGGGACTTTCCTTCCCATAACATGTTTGTTCAGCAGGAAATTGGCCTTCCTTATGGGCTTACAGCATTGTCATATCCAAGACTCCTTCTTCCTGCACTTTCTACTTCAATCGGCCAAATAACTTGTTATCCTTTCCATGCATATACATCTTATTGCATCTTTACCACACCGTCACAACAAATTCAAAATTGTGCATACTTTAACGATTAAATTACTTTCTCAAAAAGGAAATACCATTCCTTGTAGTTTGGCTCAGCAGGAAATCGGTCTTTCCTATGGGCTTACCTTACTTCCATATCCATGACCCTCTTCTTCCTGCAATTCATTCCTCAATCAGCCAAAAAAATTGTTAGATTTTCCAT
>ML803150.1:394453-416267 GCA_009831015.1 Picea engelmannii
CCATTGCATTCTTGCATGGATTTCAAGTTCATCACACTTTAGGACCAGTTCTTGGTCATGGGGTGTTTGGATTTAACCTGTCCTCTCCTCCTATGGTTTACTCGTTTTCATTCATTCTTACAACAGAATCCACGCTTCCTATTATAAGTCGATCACGACCCCAAATTAGTACTTATTAAACTTAAAAGTTTCACATGAATGCACCCACGCATTATGCCTTCATTAATAACCATGGTGCTAATAATCATGGCCACCCACATTTGATTTTCTCTAATACCTATACCTCGTGACTAAAAATGTTGGAAGGTCCTCCTTCCTCAATGAGAAATCCATTATCTGTCCTTTATGCAAATATGAATTTCCTGGAAGTAATTCCATGCAACGTGCTATCTATGAGAACTTTTTGTTTCCAATCATTCTTTGATTGGTCCATGTGTTCATGACATATCAGTTAATGAATTCTTCTGAGGGTTACAACCAGTGTTTACTACCAGAGGTTCATACCTCCATTATTCAGGTTCTCTTTCCCAAACCATACCCTACTCAGGTATCCAAGGCATACAACTGCCCCTTTCAATTCTTCAGGTATAACATGCAATAATAAATATTTCAGAAGGGGTTCTTACCAAATACATTCATTCCATGTGCCACACAGGCACGGATATCTTTATACCTGTTCTTGGCTGCTTGCACCCTTTCTTTTTCCTCTACCTTATCAGTAGTAATTTAGTGGGATTTTCACAGTCCCGTCAACAACCTTTCGATTGGAGTCTTTCCATGGTCACCCTCTACTTGAGGTTGATCATTGTTGGAAACTGTCTTTCTCAACAATTCCAATATTACTCCTTTCTACACATGACATACACCATAGGCACATTAATCGTCATGTAATAAAAATGCAAATATCATAGCATTTAATTAGTAAAAACATTTGCAGGCACGTCTAGCATATCTGTATGAACTTCATCGTATTATCTTTAATGTTTTTCATGAGTGTAAAATAACAATTCTCAATCATTTTCACAACATTACAACCATCATTACTGTGGTATCAAAGCATTTTTTTTCATCAATGTACTAGCTTTCTCATCCCATAGAAGCGTAATGCACAGTAAGGAAAGAATTGAGGGCTCTCCCTTTCTTCCAATTCTTTGTTCATCACCTAGGTATTTTCAGCCCAGTCAAGTTATTTATAAGGGCTCACTACCTTTCCTTGATCACAGCTTCAACCAAGCCGTATCAATTAAACATACCCATTCATTCAGTTAATCATACTCAGGGGTTTACTGGCCTCTTACCAACCAAACTGGTTTCCACAACTACTCTTTTTCTGAGCAGCCCTAGTCTAGGCCCATCCTAACTCTTAGGATACTTCAACATGCTTTAGTAGCAACTCTTTGTTCATAATGAGTCAGGGACGTGTGAATCCTACACACTTCCATTAGGTTATCAGAATGGTCAATATTCGGATATTAGTCTTCTATTACTTACATGATTTTTCCAAAATGTAATCCAAGATTCTTATACATGGACAGGCCTTGCAGCTCATTGTCCAACCTTCAACAATTATCAGGATTGTGACTCTGTTCTTCTAACAGAGCCCTTATACAGTTCCTCCACCAAGAACTCCTTCAACATGCAACTTCCTTGTTGCAGATCCATCACCACCTATGATGGCCTCAACCTTGAGTTAGCTTTTTAGGGGTCTACCAAATATTCCCTTAAGGAATATAACACGCATCTTTGTTAACTTGCATCTTATGATGTACTTAAACACTTTCATAATCCTAAGCCTTCATGTAGCTATCATAGCTATATTTCATAGCCTACACACATTTCCATTTTTAAAATTAGTCATTTTAGGATTGTTCACAGTCCTTCTCATTGTGATCTGCAAAGGCATAAACATTTGGCTCTTATCATGACAAGAGAGCATCCTTGCTCATTTACTCTTTCATTTAATTGTACTGGATTTTCCCGGGGATATGGAGTACATTCCCTTTAAGCTATCCTTCAAGACAGATCCTTCATGACTCTTCAGAATGGAGTCAACCATGCATCCATGGTATTCATTCAATTTTGGCAAGTGTAATTCTTGCCTCACATTTCACTCATCAGGGCCATCATGTTGGGCCTTTAGTATACTTATACTCTTACATCATACATGTGCATTACTTGCACGTTCTATATATCATTCATACCTTACTGGTATGAGTATCTTGCTTCTTAATATGAAGCTCCTCGGTGCATTAACTCATGCATTATTCATCATATTGGCTTACGCCCTATCCTCACATGACCACCAGCGGTGACCACGATATGAATAAAAAGGCACTTCGCATTTCGTGATTTCGGAATTTCCGTTGCAAGGAACTTTGTTTCCTTGATTCCTGAAATCCGAAAACCCGAAAGAACGATGTTAGGGTTTTCTCAACTCTTTCATCCACATGACCCTTCGCTCGAAACCTGGGATCAATTTTCAGACATGCATCAGGATCCCGTGTTTCGGCGAATCTGTGGACAATGCTCCACCATTTCCCAAACTTCTATTCTATGCGGGCCTAGCAATCTGGATCCCATGGTCCAGATATCCCCAACAATCAACAGTCCTGATTAAATCAATGATTTACCTGGCGCAACTTTGGGAAGTCTGCGCTTCCATTTTCCCCATAGACGAAACCTCAAAGCTCTATATCAATATCTATCGTTGATTCCAATCTAACGGATACTATTCCTCTTGAGATTATTAGGTTTCCTACCGAACTAAGCTCATAGTCCTAACTCATACGGGTGTTACCCTCTCTTTATGGAAATGACCAACAAGGGTCACTCTTGGGAATTAGCAATAGTCACAAAGGACTCCTCAAACAAGTTATCCTCATGGTCGATTATAACCATTATAGGTCAGGTAAATCTGACCCTTCGTATTTTCACCAGTCCTCTCAATCATGAGGAATTGTATGCTCAGGGTTTAGTCTCTTAAATAATGCAGAAATCATAACTTTCTAAGGATCCTACCAGTCCTTACCAAATTTCCCAAATCATGAAGGGGTTCTTCATTTGGTTCTTAACCCTTATCTAACCAACCATCTCAATTGCAAGAGACTCTACCTAATTTAGTAGGTGGCCCTTATAACACTAAAACAGGACAACACAGTCCATGTCCCTTGTCTGGATCGTGTAGCTTCATAGCACAATTTATTCTACCTCCATCATTCGCACTCAAATCTTATCAGTGATAATGATCAATGCATTCCTACTCCTATAAGAGTAATTTCTATTTTAACAGAGGGGTTATAGAAGTTTCCAAATTATAGTTTCATTCTGCAGTCCTTCTCCTTAAAGAGAAACACAGATAACAATACCTTCTAATGCAGCTCATGCCTGAGCCCAAGCAGGCCAAGTGTTGTAACCATGCTCTAATACCAATTTGTCACATTTCCACTACCATAATCAAATTTTTGTTGGTTTCTGCAGAATCAGAGCCCCGAATTACCTACGGAGGCCTAGCGCAAGCTAGCTCTTTCTCTCTCTCTCTGTTCCCATGTGATCGCGGACCATGATCACAGGTCAATTAATCATGGTGTATCTTTGTATTTCATGCCTTGGCGCTACAATGATGTTGAATCGTTCAACTCTGCAACCGTTGAACCCCGATAGGGCTAGCGAATGGCCAATGGGGACAAATCCCAACAGGGCTAGAGAACAACCAATGAGAACGGACCCCGTCATGCGGTTGAGTGGAGTGGTAGAGGGGGAAATGCGACACGGTAGTTGAAAGGATAGGAGGGGGCCCCACTTTACACACCACTCCATTCTGGACCCCCCCCCCCAATTAACAGCAGAATGACAGGGGTGGTCCGGAATTCACTTGGGAACCGTTGATCAAGGTGAATTAATCTCTACCATTCAAGAGTTGCACGTTCGATTCTAGACCCCCCCTCACCACTAAAGGCAGAATGGAAAGGGGGCTCCGGAATGAAGCCTCAGCCATAGCTCTGAGCGGGTGGACTCTGGTCATCCATATCTGCTCGCTACTTACCTTAATGCACATTCACTCCCCAGTTTAAAGCCGACATCTCTTCCTCACATCTCACGATCATCCCAGACCCTGGATCCTCCGAAAGGATCCTGTCTGTTCATCGAGATTTATCCTCACGAGAGTCCGAACTATCGACCATGGGACTCCCGAATTCTCGATCCCCAGTTTCCTGATGTAGTTAATCTCTCGACACATAGCCTCCTTACATCAGACAGTCCAGATCTATCTCAGGGTTTCCATCATGGAAAGTCTCGATCTCTCGTCACCAGGACTCCTGAGTTCTCGATTCCTGATTTCCCGAAATGGGAAATCTCATGACACGTAGCCTCCCGAGATTGGACGGTCCAAAACCACTTCGGGTTTTCCACCATGGAACATCCTGATCTCTCGGCACCAAAACTCCTGAGTTCTCGACCCCCGATTTCCCGAAATGGGAAATCTCTCGACACGTGGCCTCCGTCGTTCGGATGGTCTAGATCTATTTCAGGGCTTTCGCCCCTATTCATTGGGGGTTTAACCCTCGGGTAACTCCTGAAAGACCCGACAGTTGTCGGGTTTTCCAGTCGAGATCTGATGGCTCAGATTGGTTCCTACCTGTGCATTCTTCCACGAATTCCTGGACATGGAAAAATCAACAGTCCAGATACTCCCATGGACCTTGGGGATCTACGGTCCCGATTTCTTCGCTACCCATGAAGACACAGAAAAAAAAAGGGGTAAGGAATTTAACACCCTACTTACTCCTACCAATCTAACATTCATGCATGAACATAGGTTTCCCGATGGAATCTCGTCCGTCGATCAATACCTATCAGGGTTAAGGAACTTAACACTCCATCTTCTTCCTCCGATTTGACGGTTGTGAGTGACCACGTATCTCCCAACGGGATCTCATCCATTGATTCGATACTTCATCCTTATGTTTCCATCTTGGGTTTTCAAGAGTATCGTTCCTCCTCGTGCAAGGTTACTAAGGCCTTGCGCCTTCACATTCTCTTTCTCGGTTCTTGATGGGCTTTTCAAGGAGGGTATCTCTATGGGGAGGTTTTTACCCAGGGTACTATCTGAGGCAGATAAGTGTACCTTTCTCCCATGAATCAGACATGCAGTCTGAATTATATTAGTATGCATATGAATAGCGATTTATGAAGACATAATCCATATGTAGTCTTTCCATTATAAACATGCATCTACCAGTACTGATCAAAACACCATACAGACATTCCTACTCTGAAATCATACACCATTTCACATCTTATAAACATGAATGTTAGAATAAATATATATTTCAAGATGTCAGAGGAAAAACACTTATCATAAATAACACCAGGGGTTGTGCAACTGCTGAGAGGGGTGCTCGTTTCCACCCAACCGTAGGCTCAGCGACTCCCAATGGATTTACCACTAGCCACCCCCGATTTGAGACCACGATGTTGTGAGACTGCATCTTTGTTTGCCAGTGACCAGGAGTGAAGGTTACTCTCCTTCCTCTCTGTTATCACCCACTCTGCATATCACCAGAGTTCTCTTTCCCCCCTCGCCTCCCCCCCCAATCACTTCTCCCCCACACCTTATCCTCTTGTGAGGTTACGTGTGGCATGATTTCCCTCACGCTGGTCAAACCTGATGGCTCTACGGATGGGCGGTTCACCTCCCCATCCCTCATTAATTCCTGAGGAGCCATCTACCTACCAGCTTGCGAGACCTTTTAATTCAGGGCCAGTGAGCCGCTTTTGGTTCTTCGGGCCAGTGAAGTCCAAGTACGGTATTGATTTTAGGTGGAAGTTAACTCCACCTTTCTAGGTGCCTTCTAGCGCCTCTCTGCAGCCATCGTGGTCTCTTTTTCAGCACATCCCCTCTTAGCAGTCTTTCTATATATATATATATATATATATTCATAATATTATTTACATTCATCGACCTTTTTTACAAGGTCCATTCACATCAAATTTTTTATTTTGCCAAAATACTTGGCTAGTATAGTTATTTTTATAGACTGGGGGAAACAGGGTGTTACATATTTTCTTCAAATCAACAATAGTGGAATTGTTGAAGGCCCAATCAATTCCTAGTAATACAACTATCATCAACAATTTCAATTACCTCAAAATCTACAAAGGTTCTAACTCCGTCGATGTCCATAGGGACATGCTCCAATCGTCTGAATGGGCTGACAGCTTGCTGATTAGCCATCCTAAGTCTTATAGGGGAATAGATCAACCTTGGTTTTCCCATTAATGCACAAGTTTGCTTCGTCATGACATTGACCTCCGACTTTAAGTCGAGGACCACATACTCTATATCATACTCTCCTATTTGAGCATTCAAATGTAATTCTTTATTTTTCCTTCTCTTCTTACCAATTTGGTGTATTTCCCTATTCAGTAAGGGGTCTATCTTCCCTATCTCATACTACCTGATTAAGTTCTATAGTTCTTGCACAACGTTCTCATCCTAAATTAACTTAATACAAGTGTATAAAAATTCAATGAGCTTACTAACCTCTTTTCCTCCTTTTGGTGAATTCGACTGATCAAATGCCCGAGGCATCCCATATTCTCTGATTTTTGGTCATGGTTTGGAGGAAGAACCTTGATCTTCTTTCAAATCTTTCCTTGCTTCCTCAAATATTTGTCTTTCTTTCTTTGCATCAAAATTTTGGGTCTTCTCTATAGCTTTCCTGATGCCTGAGTATTCGGTGATCTTTCCTTGGGTCATTCTATATGCTTCTATGGTAGCACCTCCTTGACTAATAATAATGACTCTAGGGTCTACTCCACAAGGTTCATCATACATCAATTGCACTTGTGGGTTCTTCTTGGGTCCTCGTCTTTCCTGAAGCTTGGATAGCAACACAGGTCAGTCCTCATTGACGTGCTCGAAGGATTTGCAATAACTGCAAGTGGAACAAGGGTTTCGATAGTACCTTGTTAGATGTTCTGGCTATGTGCAGTTATAATAGATTATTTGTCCTCAACCTCGGCACATTCCTCCTCCTCATCCTCTTCCTCGGTATCCACCGCGAGGATTGAATTTTCCTCTTCCTGGGGAGTTATACTACACATTATTTCCTTCTTGATGTACTTCACCTTGGATCTTGTATATGTCTCTTGATATTTATTGAATGAGATCATAAGCTCTACAATCTCTATCGTCATGCCCTATTGATTTATAGAATGTGAAATACAAATTTGTGGGTGTCTGAATGTATTTCTGCATGTAATAGCACTCACCAGCGCAATGTCGATTTCTGCATACTTCGCACCAAGGTAAGGTGACTTTCTTCAAGGGGATCAGAGCTCTAGAAGCCAAGTGTTCATTGAATAGAGGGAAGTGTTCCTTGTCATGACCTTCTAATATACATCTGACATACCATATGTCTTCTCTTTTGTCTTTTCCCTTGTCTTTCTTCATGTCTTCGACCTGTAGAGACAAACTAGTTAGTTGACTCAAGATCTAACTCATACCTGAGCTGGATTCTCCCATAGGGGTTGATTCAAGCTTCATGGTGATCTCCAATGCTTCTACTTGCAAAGAAATCTTATGATGCATCAGGGGGACTCTGATATGTGGTAAGAGAGCAGTGATGAACCATTCTTTGTTCTTCTCATTCAGGATCTTAAAGTTCAATCTTCCTGTGATGGTCTTGAATCTCTGATCGAACTCCCAAACAGGTTCATCTACCTTTTGCTTGATCTCTTTAAGCTATGTAATACATTGGGACTCTGACTTAGGTTTATTAAACTCTGCAATCAGTGTGTTCTTGATCTCATTCAATGGATTAGGCTGTGCAAGTCCTTGGACAAGCTTCATGTACCAACTCAACGCGTGGTCTCTTAGTGTAGTGCTAAATTGGTTTCTTTTAACATCTTCGTCGGTAATATTTTTAATGTTCCATACGGCCTCACACAGGAACTAGTGTTGATCAGGATCTTCAGATCCATCTCCTCTAAAGATAGGGAGCCTCATATCATCTGCCATGGAGTTGCCTAGGTTTCCTGTCTAAGTAGATGTTGAGCTACTAGTATTAGGGCTCTGCGAACTCTGGTGATTTGGAATGTTCTTATTACTTAGCATTTCTAAAACAACAGGAGGATTGATATTACTTACTTCAGTAGTCTACAGAGTTCCTGAGGTTTCTGGCTCGTTTTGGTGAAGTTCTTCAGTTTCTTCTTCCTCTGGCCCTACGAGTTCTGAATGTTCTTCGTCTGTCAGATCTGCCTCTTCTCCATTGTAGAAACCCTCTTCCCCATAGTTTTTATTAAAGAGGTTCTCAAGGTGAACCCCTCGAAATATTCTTCCATTGCACATATGTACTTCTTTTATGTCGCTATCTGAATTTTTGAACATTAGCCTTTTCAAATCTTCTTGATCTACCGTATCTTCAAGATATTCTTCTCATGCAACAACATCTTGAGTCTCAACTTCAGGACTTGTAAAACATTTCCTCTGGGTCCTTTAAAGAAATATCTTTCATCTTGGCTATATGACTCTACTCTGTCAACAAAAAACTCAGTGATATACCCTCCAATGGTAATATTAAACCAATGATCTACTTCCCTGGATACAACGTTATCAACCCTTTTAACCTTCTGGATCAACGTCATTGTCCAAACTACAGGAGATATAGGTCTTATCTCAAACTGGGTATCTGCTAACCTAGCTAACCACTCATGTATCTCTTGATGGATCCCTCCAAAGAATATCTCGTGAATGTTGGTAAAGATATATTTCTCCAAATAATCTTCTGTACTAATATTAGGGTTCTTATTCTGGGCTTCAGTGAAGTCCTTCTCTTGATCTTCTATCCACTTTTGAAACTTTGTCCTTGATGGGAACCACCTTGACATTCCCTCACAAATATTTTTGTCCCGACAACAGAGCCATTTTTTGGCACAGGGGCAGACCCAGGGTTTATCTCCAATAGCGCACCAAAAATCCCTAGCTACTGGCCCTTTCAGCAACACCTGTGAAGCAGATGTAGTCTCACCCAAAGTAGCTATGAGGGGGTTGCAGGACAGAGATGTCTACAACTAGGTGAATATCAAGTGGATCTATTACAACAAAAATACATCATGCATCTATCATTCAACAAGATAGATCTATCCTTCACAGCTATAGATTTGGTCTAATACAGTAAGGTAGGTAACAATACAATAGTGACCAAGATTAAAGCATCAATCACACACACAACAACAGATGTGTGTGGTTCACCCTCTCTCTAGGGATACATCCACAGAACTTTGCTTATGATTCATTAAGGTCAAGCATACAGTTTTTATCTGCACTCTCAACTAGCAGATTCTCTTTCTTATCTCTCTTTCTCTCCTCTTCTTGTGCACCCATCTGCAGGACTTGACCTTCGCACGCAGTAGAATATCTTACAATAAAATAAGGCTTCCTCTTTCTCAACACTTCTCTCTCTCAATACAATGATCCCTCACTCAATACTATAACTAGATCAATAACAATATTTTACTACAGAATTACCAACCAAACCTAGGCCCTTTAGACCTATATTTATACATTACAACACCTCACCGACAGCCTTAGGCCGAAACCTAGGTGCCAAAACCTTAAAATACCAAAACCCTAGGTGTCTAAAACCCTAGGTCAACTTGACCCACCTTTTCCAGGCTTCGCCAGCCTATCTTTCCTTCCTTCTCACGTGGTGCTCCAAAGCATCCAACGGTGTCTTTTTTGCTTGCTGAGTTGTCCACGGTCCATATTCCTTGTTGATCTGTCATCCTTGATCTCCTCATCCAACACCTTGCATTTCCTTGCTTCGCTCCATCTTTTCTTCTCTTTTGCTTACTTCGACCCAGTGATAGTCACTGTGTCTCCTGCAAAGTTCGCTTTTCACCTTTTCTTCCTTTTTCTTCGCTTCCTTCCATAACCAAGGGCCAACATTTACCCACTTTGACCCTTCCTCAGTTAATGTACCTTCTACGTAGTTTGTACTTCACCTTTCTTCCTTAATTTTCTCTTTCTTACATAACCAAGGGCCAATATTCCTTTTTGGGACAGGGGTAGACCCAGGGTTCAACGCTTCAATAGCACACCAACAAAACCCTAACTATTGGCCCTATCAGCAACACCTGCGAAGCAGGTAAAGTCTCACCCAAGGTAGAGGCAGGGGGGTTACAGGACTCAAGTGTCTGTAACCAAGTTGGGACACATATCTGTGATGATAAAACTTTACATAATACTTAGGGACAATACACATTAATTCATTATATTTATTCACATCGCAGATCAAACCCTAAGTATAGATTAGTGCAGTAACAATAGAAAAATATACATCGCACTTAGCATCAGAACTAAATTCAACATATTCAACATAGACAAAGAACTAAACATTCATAGATCTATCTATCATTCATAACATTCAATGCACTAAGAAAATTCACAGCATAAACACTACAACACAAAGAAAACCATCAACACATGATATATGTGGTTCACCCCAGTGTGGGGCTATGTCCACCAACTGCTTCTTCTTCTATTATCCTGCTTCAATCTCTTACATTCATCTACTCATGTGCACTAGGCCACAGAACCAAGCTTCACACTAGATAGGTTATCTGTACACTAAGCACTAGATCCACCTTCCCAAAATTAGTTCAAGGCACAGAGCCAACTCCTCTACTAAGCACAAAGCCTTACATACATGGTTTGTTGCACAAAGAAACTCATAACTACTTACCTCTTGCACTTAGCTAGATATTAATTTTCTTACACTAAGCACACTTTGCTACTTCTACATTACATTCCTTCCTATATATACTTTTACATCCCTTACAAAAATGCCTAATCATGGGTAAACCCATGGGCCAACATCCCAAAACCCTAATACAAAAATCCTAATAAACCCCTTGTTGGGTCCACAAAACAAGTGAGATCTTGTATTCTCAACTTCACCTAGGCACTCCATCTTCGACCAGCTTGTCGAAGTCCAAAAGTGGTCAAAATTGACCATTGTTTCCTCAAAACTTGGTCGAGGGCCAACAGGCCCCCAACCCTCACCTGTGACTCGTCTCGAGTCACTCAGATCTAGGAAACACTGCTTCAAAGGCCTCGAGCTTAGCTCGAGCTACCTTGACCTACTACTTTGCCTAAGCCTCATGTTCAGTGAGCTCCTGGAGTACTTGCTCGGTAACAGGCCTTTTCAGGCGTTGTTCCACTGTCACAACCACTTGGTCTAGCTGTGAGCCTTGTCCTTCAATCTCTTTAAAAACCATGTATGCTTTGTCCTGCACCGGTTGTAACCTCTATGTGACTTCCATGACTCTACCCTGGATGGCAGTAATCTGCTGCTATAACACATGTTGATCTTGTGATCTCTTCATTCTCTTGACTACAGTGAGTGACTTCATCTGCACTTGAACTATCAATTCCTATTGATGCACCTCCTGTAGCTGTGCTTCCAACTTCCTAATCTCTGGGTCTTCCATGAGGTGTTCATAGGTTTGTATGCTTCTGTTGCTTAGCTTCTTTCATTTTTAGGTGAGGATTTTGATTCTTTCCACTGCTCTCTTAGTAGCTTCCTCCCTCTCATCATGCATTTCCTACGATGTGCTAGGTACTACTTGAAGCTCTAGTTTTGTTACCCTTGTTTGAATTTGTTGTATGGCCTTAGCGAGCTTCATCACTTGGACCTCAATTGAATCATGTTCATCCTGTGCCAAGCCTGGCATAGAGCGAAGTGATTTTCTCACAACTTCCTTGACTGCAGTATGATCTATGAGTAACTAGTCCTTTTCCTTCTGTATATGCACTTTGTCTCCCTCAAGCATCGCCCATAACTCATCTCTCTCATTTTCATACACAGTTACATAGTACCATGCAAATCACAGTTGCTCCAAAATATCCTCTTTTTCTTTCTTTAGGGCTTCTATGGCTTGTTCCTTTTCTTCTTGGACTCGTTGAATTCAAGCCTCTATTTCATCTGACAATCTGCGAAGTTGGAATAGTTCATCCCCCAACTCTACAATATCTAACGAGGAGGGAACAGTAGGTACTTTGTAGCTAACTTGAATAGCTCATTGTATCTCCTTCAGATCCTTCTCAAATCTTACATACAACTCTTCTTTCTTTGCACCATATATTTGTAATAGGTCCTCAGACGCATCCTCCATTGCTTCACGGACTAGACTAATGTCATCCTTCATGAGCGTAGCCTCTATATGGTACTTACTTTCATGGGTATTCTTTCTTGCTGAGGGTTTCTATGGAGAACCCTTCCTCTTATTCAATGTTTTTGTCTCGGTAGGGGGGTCCTTCGGCAATGTAGCTTCACCTTCTCCTTGATTTTCTCCTTCTTCCCCTCCTACTTCTTGATTTACTTCATCTCCTCCTCCTCCTATGGGTGAGCTAGGTCTACTTTCTTTGAAGGCACTGCCCTCCTCATCAGTCTCTATGTCTTGGACTTCCTCCTTTTTCTTCTTCTTCTTCACGCTAGTCTGTCCAACATGCTCAGCCCGAGTGACCAAGAGGATTTCGATGATGTTAGGGTCGAAGAGTTTTTCATCATTGACCAGTACAAGGAACTCTATCGGCCATTCCTTTGTGATCTCCTCTATATCTCCATCGTTCATCTTATAGTAGGGATATAATTTCTCCTTTCTCTCATCCCTATGCGTAGTGATATAAATGAAATTTCGATCTACATGGAACTTAGCTAATGGTCTGTACTGGTGCAATGTTCATGGAGTCATGTGAGGGAATGATTCTATGGCAACCTTTAGTTGCTGATAGTAGGCATGGAACACTGCGTTTGACTGCCACTTCTTTGACATGTCGTTTGTGTACCATATAGTGGATAACTTCGTGGCCAATCTCTCCAAAGGTTCTATCTCTAGGAAGGCAGCTCCTTCCAGCATTTGCAAAGTGAGAAATGCGATAAACACCAGCAACCAGCTGAAATGGAAATCGTATCCTTGATCCTATGCTTCGTGGAAGACTTTCTCGAGCTCGTTGATGAGGTAGCTCGCCCAGTTCATTTGCATCCCCTCCACACACTTTCCTACAAGGTCCACCACAAACCCAGTGACCTACTTGGGGTGGTTCTTTCTGACAAGCTTGTCATCTATAAGTTGGCAAGAAAGGTGCATTGCACCATCCTGGATAAAGGCTACCTTGTAGCCTCACTTTGCCTTCTCAACTTCGTCATATGCCTCCTTTATGCATTGTGCCAGGGAGTGATCTGAAGTCTTCCCTGGGTAGAAGTATTGAGGTTCGGCTCCCTGCATACTCAGTCCTATGACCAGGTGGATCAGCATCGGATCCATAGTAATGTGCCTATCGAACCACATATATCCTCCATGATAGCACAACAAGATGATTTTAACACAAGTGTTAAACTCCTGATGTCGGCCAAAGTGAGGGATATTCATCACGTTGACTATCATGGATTGTGAGAGCTCCTTAATCCATGGCTAGGAGACTATGCAAGCCTTCTTCCCAGTCATCTTCATCAAATATTTGTGAGGCACGAGCATCGCATAGTTCTTTCTGTCACTAAGATTGAAATCATTGTTCTTCAATGTTGGGATCTGTACCAACTGGGTTCCTTCTACATGTATCCCCTTCAGGATGTACGCGGTGATCAATGTATACTCGAAGTCCTGTGGAATGTTGTCGCAGTTAACTGCGCCAGCCAGAGGTGGGATGTAATCAGGTAAGATCGATGGGATCTGCTTTGCGTTAGCTAGATCATCGTGATGATTACTTTGCTTCTTAGTAGCAGGGTTGGCATGTTTCAAGCGACACCCAGTCGAATGGGAATCCTGCATTCCCCTAGTCGATGATGTTTGTACTCCCTTGGACATAGCTTTATCATCCATAAACTTATTTAGAACTTGTTCAATGAAATTTTCTAGTTCAGTGCGCTTGACTGACATTCTCACTATTAACAAATAATTCAAGGTAGTTGAATGGATAGCAGGGTAAACAATAGATGGTGAAGTATAATAGAACAACTCAACACACACAATCTCTTGTCTATTAACTCAGATAAGCATGGGTATCAAAAATTGGTCTTGGTGCAGCCTCCGATGGGTTAAATAAGCAAGTGTCATAACGAATTCCTACAACGGACAGGAATGCCTCAATCAATACGAATCACTCTGTTGTGGCATGGTCTGAACATCCCAAACATGGTCTATTCACCCATAAATGTGTTTCTTAGTCATTCGGAGCTTCGTTCTAATGGTCGGGGTGCCTCCAACAGTCATATAGCTTTGTCAAGGCGAAGTCTCATTCTGCGTGGTTCTGCTGTTCCGGTGAGGTTCAGAGCCTACAAGCCTGCCTCCTGCAAAGTCTTCTCTGAAACTTCATGTATCTTTCCTAACTTGAATTTCTTCTTACTGAGCTTCTTGCCTTCTTTCCTATGATCTAAGTCTCTGGATTCCTCTTATTCTTATATTCTCCTAGCATGGTAGCTTCATGTTGCTGATGTGCTCTCAAAGCGTTTGAAGTTAATATCCCTTCTCTTATTATTTCCTGGGCGGATATACTTATTTCTTGTATGGATAGGTCCTTCAAAGCTTCTTGCGTTATTTCAACCTCTATAGCTAATTCTCTGGTCTTTTGTTGCTTCGACTCAACTTCTCATTCTTCTATCAATCGATCTATTTTTCTAGCTATGAGATCCCTTAGTTATTTCTTTTTCTTTTTTGTAGCTTCTTCCTCTACTTTCCTTCTGATCTGATCCTCCTTGATCCAAGTCTTTCCTAACAAAAGAGGAAAAGGGGTGTTGTTCTCAACAAACCTGATAACTTCAAATTCTTCTTTTGTTGATGTTCCATGGATGATGACAGGTACATTAGTAACTCTTCCACATAGGGTTATCATCTTTCCTTTGAACAAGCCTATTCTTCCCAATGAAGGTACCACAATAGGCTTCCCTAATATTTCCCAAGTGATTTATGTCATAATATTCACTTGTGTTTCCTCATTCATGACACAGTCTATGTCGAAGTCTCATATTCGTGTACTTATGCACTGTGTTTCTTTCAAGATTTCCGGTAAACTGATATCTTTGTGATTATTCATTGCTTCTTTTAATTGTACTAACATAGTTTGAGATTTATCTAATTCTTTCTCTTTATGATTCTCTAGTATGCTCTTATTCTCTTGACTCATATTCATTTGTTCAACTTTAGCAATCATCCTTGGACAGTCTTCAACTTTATTACCAAATATTTTACAAAATAGACAAATAGGACCTGCACCAGGGAATTCCTTAGCAAGATGTCTCGGTCTTCTGCAGTTATAACATATGGTCAATCATCTCTTTCTCTTGTAAGTTCCCCAATTTCTCTCGTACTGCACACCAGAATCACAGTGCTAGACCTGCAATCTGCAAAAATTCTTTCTAGGTTCCTACATCCATTCATTAGTCCAAAAATTCTTTCTATGCATAGGAATAACATATCTTTCTTTAGTTCTATTAAATTTATTCAGATTAACTCTTTCTTCTAACTGTACCCTAGCTTTCAGGCTAGGACAAAATCTATCAAACATACCTAGATTCATGCTTCCAAAACAAAAAATTTCACTTATCTTATTCTATATAAGCACAAAGCTTTACCTCTTTCAATATCTTACCTCTTTTTCTTCAGTTTGGGTTTCTTTATTAGCACAGAGCTTCGCAATTCAAGCATTATACTGCACACTATAGCAGTAGATCTATGCACAAAGATTCTATTTTCTTTCAATTCCCATCAATCACAGTTTTAGGTCCCAGCAATGGAACCATTTGTTGGCACAAGGGAAAACCCAGGGTTCAACTCTTACAGCGCACCAACAATCCCTAACTACTGGCCCTTTCAGAAACACCTACGAAGAAGATGCAGTCTCACCTGAAGTAGCAATAGGGGGTTTCAGGACACATGTGTCTACAACCAAAGGAAATGAAAAGTGAATCCAGGACAACAACACATATCAATATAGTTATTATTTACCACTCTTAATCTTACTTTGCAAGTTATATCTCAGATCTAACACAACAATGCAACAACGATATAATAGATGGAAAATAACACAACATCAACCAAAAAGAATAGCAAGATATATGTATTTCACCCTCTCCCTAGGGCTACATCCATAGAACTATGTTTCTTGATATATTAGATGAAAACATACAGGTCTATCTGTGCACTTAGTTGTAGATATTTCTCTCTTTCCCTCTTTCTCTTCCCTCCCTACTCACTGAGCTACGGGGTTGATCTTCGCACCCAGCTGAATATCTTACAATACAGACTCAATATTTCTCTCAACAACAGTAATCAACAATAACCAACATGCGAACTAGAACCAACTTAGAACAAAACCTCCCAGGTCTTCTACACATTTATTTATACATTACATGACTCTCATACAACCTTAGACCGATGCCTAGGTGTCAAAACTGTAGATCCAAAACCCTAGGTCCACTTGACCCATGTTTTAAGGGCTTTGCCAGCCTGTCCTTCCTTATTTTCCATGAGGTTCTCCAAAGCACTCGTTGATGTCTTTTTCTGCTTGCTAAGTTGTCCACGTTCCATATTCCTTATTGTGTTATCTTCCTTGATCTTCTCTTCCAATGGCTAGATTTTCCTTTACTTTGCTCCTTTTTCTCTTCTTTACCCACTTCGACCCTTCCACAGTTAATGTGCCTTCCACATAGTTCGTACTTCACCCTTCTTCCTTAATTTTCTCTTTCTTACATAACCAAGGGCCAACACCTATATTCAATGATCGAAGGACACTGGTATGTGAAATGATTAAGTGAGTCACAAAGAGAGCAAGGGTACCTCATCCGTTCATTGACTACGGTCATGACATAATGGATGTCGGTGACGTGGGTGCCTGATGACATGGGAAGAGAGGGGTCTTGCTGAAATATTTGGTGTATTTCCGTTAGTGTCTACCGAAACTAAGGTAATGCAGGGTGATGATGAGTGTAGTGGCCATACTTTGAATAGATGGCACATGTGAATTTGGTTTGCATCCCTTTACTACCTGTAGTAGGGGATGCGGTGGTAGTACTAGGTGTGCTTGGTGAAGTGACGAGCAATATGGTTTCTCAAGGGAGTTGGATAAAATTACATAACTTGGGGAGAGAGGGAAATCTATTTGTGGGGTGTCCCTCTCTCTCACAAAGTGTGCAAGGAGGTTTAACTCAGAGGGGAAGTGTAGCGGTGGGCTCTTTCTTCTTCCGTCTGCCCCCAACTATTGTGGTGGTGCTGGAAAGTGGTTGTGAGGGAGGTGTGCTCGGAGTTAGTACTGGAATCTACATCAGGATTCCCTCTGTTTGGGGAGGGAGGGATCAAGGATGATTTTAAGGATGGAAATTTATTTTAAAATGTAGAAACCTTGGTGAATCTTACTAATCCTTCATATGCCAACTATCAAATGTTTAACGATGTTTTTGTAAAAATATTCAAATTTATAAGTATTTTATATAGTTTGTATAAAATTTTGGTGATTTTTAAGGTAAAATAATTTTATCCTATAGAATTTGGGCAAATAATTTTTAGAATAGTGAATCTTTTGGGGGGGAAACCCATGGAAAATTAGCCCATGAGCGAAATTTAGCCCCTAAAATCATCCTTGGGAGGGATGGTTGAGGAACCATCGTAAGTGGGTGTAGATACCATACTGGAATGGCCAGCACCATGTTGGGAAGGGTAAGCATTGCGGCTACCTAGAAATATTGCAGTCCTGGTAGGGGGTAGAAGGATGGAATTTGAGTAATGGCTTGGGGGATTGTCTCCGAAATTGGGATTTGACCTTGGGGGAGAGTGAAATCAGGGATAAGTTGTGTCGTAGGGTTCTCAAGGGATTCCTAAGGTATATTTTCTTCCACTAGTGGGACATCAGGGAGTGGAGAAGCCTCTGTGGGAGGAATGGTATCTCCATTTTCAGTTCCATTGGAAGATATGACACACACTTGTGTTGAGGGGTGGATGAGTGGTCGTGCTCCATGGTATGCACCCAGGAAGGATGGATCCTTATAAATTTTGGGGCCCATATTCATGAGTGTATATGCATCGAAACTAGTGCATACAAGAGCTAAGATGTTATCGATGTTGGAGGAGTGGTTAGGCTCATAATGTAAAACTTGGTCGATGGTTATGATCCTCCCGTTGTGGGGGGACATCATCGTTTGAAACACATAAGAGGCCACAACCTTCATAGCATACATGTAGCTACGTCCAAACAATATGTTGTAATTGAGAGGGGCGTTGATAACCTCAATGTTGATAAGGATGGTTTTTCCCTCGATTTCAACGGGGACATTTTGAAAAATCCCTTCAGGAGAGGATGGTCATCCATCATAGGCTCTCAAAGTGATGGAGGATGGTATTATCTTAGGGGAGCCAAGTTTCTGCCATACATTTTTGGACACGATGCATGTGGATGCACCTTCATCAATGATACATCGATGAACTATGATGTTCTAAATTTTAACTGGTATCTGGAAAGATACCAAAGCAAGGAGGCAATTTTCCCCACAATATAGATCAAATGTGATGAGTCTACTATCAACGGGGTCAACTTCCCCCAAGGCAGAAAGTAAGGATTTCCATTGAGTGGGACAGGTTTGGAAGACCTCCAATACCGACATGGTTGCAGGAGATTGCGCCAAGTCATCGACCAGACTATAATTGTGTGTTTCCCTGGCCTGAGGGTTGTTGACATTCTGTCATAATGGGATGTGAGGAATATGAATGGGGGGTCCAGTGTTAGGGCGTGGAATCATCAAGGGTTTTCCAGTTGTATCTAGAGTTGCTTCCAAAGTGGTGGGAGTAGATTCAGGGGGTGCACTGTATTGACAACTGCGCGTTTGTAGAATAATTTCTTCTTTTCTAGTGAGGAAGATATTGCGATCCGCCAGATTCCCAGGGTTTTGATATTATCCCATCTGTGGTGGGAAAAGATTCATCTCATGTTGGGTATTCATCACACCTTGGTGTGGAATAGGGTTTTGCAACACAGTCGGGGGTGGTTTTTGCAAATAATGTTGTGGGGCCAGATGAGGGGTAGGTGGCGCTGGAGGATGTGGCACATTCATGGAATATTTCATCTATTTGAAGTCAACAATTTGGGGGAAATGGTGAGTGTAATGACCATGCTCACCGCAAAGAGCACAAGGGAAGTTCGTCCAAAGGTTTTTTTTTTTGTTACTCCCTTGGCGTTTGGTGTCATTGCCCCCTTGGGGGTTTTGGTTACCCTAGTTCTGGTTTCCCTCAGCAGGTTGGTTTTGTTGGGGGTTATTTCCCCCTAGTCCTGAGTTATTATTGTTTCTGTTTTTTCCTTTCTTTTTGGCATTATTCGCCTGATGGGTCAGATTTTCCGTATTTAGTTGTTCAAAATTTTGAAATTGTTGAATGGGAGAGGGTTGAACAAAGTTCACCCTAGTGTGTGGTTGTCCTTGTGGAGGAGAAATTGGTTGTGGAGGACCAGGAAATGGAAAATACATATTATTTTGTGGCAATGATCTGTAGGGTGCATAGGAAGGCATAGTGATTTCACTAGTGCCCAGGTTATAATCTAAGGTAGAGGGGGTACCCAAACTTGGTTGAGAGGTCGAGTGCATCATGGGTGCTAGCAAGGGTCCATTCATGGGTGGAGGGGGGCCACAGGATATGGTTGTTGGTAAGGGGGAGGTAGGTAGTAATATGGATCTCCATACACCGATGGATATTGGGGCGTACCATACATGGGTGGTGGTTGTATGTATGGAATATGGTGTGTTGTGGTACCGATTAATCCATCCGTTGTGTGAGGCATCCCAAGTTAGTCATGGCCAAATGGTATGGGTCTCGTTGCGTCAGGTAGTACTGTGTATAAGTAACCCGACTGAGCATAAATGAGGTCATATTGTTGAGCCTTGTTGATGGATTCCTCTTCAGTTTGGGGGAAGGTGGAGGCCACATCTTTGGCAAGGAGAGAGACGAGTGATCTGAGAAACCAATCGAGGAATTGTTCTTTGGTGGTTTCTACTTTGCATAAAATACGTCGTCAATTCCATTCGTGAATGTGGTCAGTGATATGCACGACTGAGGTTTGTTTAAACTCAAAGAGCAGTTCTAGACCATTTTCATGAGAAACTGGTAGTTGAAAGAAAGTCAAAAATGTTTTGGCCAAGGATTCAAAATTCAGATGGGACCCTGATTTTTTGTCCACATACCATTTGGTTGATGGACCAGTGAGTGTGTGATGGAATAACCTTAAACGTATGGAGTCGTCCATGATGTTGTTTGAAGAGCACCATAAGTGGAAGGTAATGATATGGTTGGCAGGATCTTCCCCTAATTTTCCTTCAAACTTTAGAATGTTTGAAGGTTGTTTTGTAGGCATAGCAGTCCATGTGGGGTCATGCAATATAGGGTCATTTGTGAGTTTACTCAAATATGGTATGTTGAGGGAGGCCAAATGTGGCATGTGGAGTGGTGGTGGAGGATTATTTCTAGCCATGGTATGAGTAGGTTGTGTACCTAACCCTTGAGGGGGGTTGGGTGGGGCTGTACTTCCCCATTGAGAACAAGTTTTTCCCCCACTTCCTTGTAAAGGAGATCTAGTGGATGGTTGTCCTTGGGAATTGGACCCAATTGAAGTGGAACCAAGAAAAGTTGATCCCAAAATAGTAGCACTCACAGGGGTGTGATATGGTTGAGCCAGTGAGTTGGTGATACTATGAACTCCTCCTAGGATAGGAGGGATATTTTGCAAGCATCTGAAATGATGGGGATTTTGTGGGTCCCCTATGATGTCGAACTAGCAAAGTGAATGTGCATAAATGGTGATGAGAACAATAAACAAACAAAATAATTGTATAATTTGGACCTTCACAATATATCTCACAATCGCATGTAATCAAATGAGAATCATACATAAATCAATTGAAAATAAGCATATATGTGGGTAGGTGGATTTTTTCCATGTGGGAGGACAAGGAAAACAAATGCTCATGTCCTAAAAATGTGTAACGTCCTTCCTCTCAAATAGCATTGGACCTTTCAATAGAACTCAATAGTGGGGTCTAAAGCCACCAGAAGAGTAACCAGTGAAGGATGAAACAATCAGTTATAGTGAGGGGTAGAGGGTTCATATCCCAAAAGAGCTAGCGATATTTCCCAATATCCACACAAAATTTGATCAAGGTGCAATTGCAGCCCACAATTGCCACCTGGGTAGATGTCCTAAAAATTTGGCCACTAGGTACCTCGGTCAAAGTGCGACATTTAGATTTTCAGCCTCAGGAATAGGTCACAGGTTGGATACCTTCCAAGAGCTGGGTGACTCAAGGGGGGACGCACAAAACAATTGGACGTCAACCTTCGACCCTTCACGGGTATCTCCCTGCCTTATGATGTTAGGAACACTTGACTTAGAGGATTTTAAAGTTCCCTATTTGTCAACTTCTAATGTTTGAAGATGTGAGAACCAGATAACAGGGGATTATTTGGATGCCTACCCCCGAGATCCTACCTAGACTAAAATATTTCTTTTGGCACCTCCTGTGGAGGAAAAATTAGTGAGTTTTTATAAAAAAAATAGATGTGGTTGTTTGAGAGATTGGGGGTGTGAACCAATCTCATTTGAATTAAGTGGGCGTGGATAATTTCTTCAACAAATAGTGGGACGTTTCAGAATCTGTTAAGCCCTAATATTGGCTCACTACCCCTTAATTGGGGCATATTATATTAGTAATGTTATTTTATTTATGTCGGCTTTAGGCCATTAGTTGTAATTATACCTCCTAGTCTCCTATATATACCA
>ML803150.1:422052-435262 GCA_009831015.1 Picea engelmannii
AACCATACAAACAGATGTCCCTCAAGAAAGCCAAGAAGGATAATAAATTATCACCAAAGTACTATGGCCCTTATAAGGTGTTGCAAAAGATTGGTACTATGGCATACAAATTGGAGTTGTCTGCATCTTCACGAGTACACCCATTTTTCCATGTTTCATGCTTAAATAAGGTTATAAGTGACAAGATCCTAGTTCAAACTATATTGCTAGAACTTGAAGTGGAAAGAAAAATAATATTGAAGCCTAAAGCCATCACTGACACAAGAATTCACCAGTTGAGGAATAGATCCATTTCAGAGTATCTCATTAAATGGAGGAAACTACCGGCTGAAGATTCCACTTGGGAAGATGAGTATTTTATACAGAAGCATCCAAAGTTACTCAAGCATTGCAGACAACACTTATCTCAAGGGGAGGGGCATGTTAATCCCTAATATTGTCTCATTACCCCTTAATTGGGGCATATTATATTAGTAATGTTATTTTATTTATGTCGGCTTTAGGCCATTAGTTGTAATTATACTTCCTAGTCTCCTATATATACCAAGGAGACATTTTCATTTTGAATCATATTGTACTTGAACATTTAAGTGGGGTAAAAGGAGGTTGCCACCTCGAAGAGGCTTATTATCTGAAATTATCTCTTTTTCAAGGCATCGAGTACTTTTTCTAAGGTTTTTCTATGCTATATTGATATTTGGTTCTTAACAAAATCCCTTTGGAGGAAACATACTTCAACCTCCACAATTCGAGATGAAATTATGTGAGTGAGTAGTGAATTTGTGTATGAGAAAGTGAACAAATGTGCCAAATTTTTAATAAGTTAAGTGTTGATTTGCAGCATGTGGACTTCATGTGGTCCTTACAAATCTTGATTACCTATCTTACTAGATGCCATTGATACAACCTTGCGGAATTTTAAAGTCCCTAAAGAACTAGCGTGTGGACATATCAGTCCTTACCAATCCTTCAAACTCCCTAATGTGATTTAATCTAAGAAATATTTGAAAACACTATCCTAGATTGCAAGCATGTGGGCATGTATGGTCCCGTTACTATAATCTTTAAACTCCCTTGGTGATGTAAACTAAGAAAGTATCTTCGAAACTATCCTAATTTTTCAACATGTGGGCATGTATGGGCCGTTACAAATTTAATATGTTTTGAAAAGAAACTAAGAGGAGCCCTAGGGGGGATTTGTCCTCTCCTAAAGATTTTAAGGGAGATGAAACATTCCCTTAATCACTTTTCTGATTCTCAAGATCGCTCTATGGTGCGAGAGAAGAGCATACTCAATGATTAAAGTTTGATTTTTGGTCCCAATGCAAGTGTTTGTATATGTGATAGTAAAGGACCCCAACTTAACTTTTACAATCCAAACAATCCATCCATGTGGAAAATCAAAGAAAAAGAGGATAAATATGTTTCTTTTTAACCCCCTAAGTGCCTATGTTTTGACTAACCCTTCATTTGGAGAGGGAATATAAGTGTGGTGCATTTACAATATTGCATAAAAGCAAGATTTTGAAGGCTAGGGGCCTTCAAAACATCACAAACACTTTTACAATGTTGAGATTCTGGACAGATGTACGGGTTACAGTTCAGACATAGGCACAGTGGGTGCACAATGCGCAGAATGTTCAGTGAACAAAAGACTTTTGGGTGCACTGTGCGCAGAATGCGTAGAAAATAGAATTGTTGTGGGTGGACAATGCTCTGAATGCACGTTTGTGGGATGAAATACCCGTGCACATTCTGATACGCACCGGGGGGGTATTTTAAGTGGAATTATCCTCTTCCAGCTCCAAACTCAGCTCTTTGTAGGTAAGGCTAGGCCGTTTATGATCCCTTCATGGAAAATGGGTCAAAAATAAGTGCTCAAACAACCCAAATAGGGAGGAAATTGTTACCTTATCACAAGTATGGTTGCCAATATGTTGTGTCCCTTTCGCCACTTGAATGAGAAAAATAAGGGAACTTGCAAGTCTAGTTGGGTCTACTAGACAAGACATAGGTTAGTGTATGAATCAAAGTATTCAATCACATGAAATAAACAAACAAATAAGCTAGAAACAACTAAAGAAATAAAACTAAAATGCATGAGGAAATTAGAACCAAAATCAATCAAACAAATGACCAATAATCATGCCACCAATGGATAACTATATTAGTGGGAAAACACCGTAGAGAAAGGAGGAATTATGGATCTTGTCTTCCTCCTTGGGAGGGCTCTTGAGTCCCCTATGTTAGATATCATCCTACAAATGGTAAACTATAAAGAAAATGGTGAAGAAATCCAAGCTTATTCCCTCAAGAGGTGAGGTGAATAGCTTATTGAGATGATGCTAGTATGCTCCAAGAAGAAAAGAGGTTTCTTGAAGGAGAATAGAGACATCATAAAAATACAATGAGATTCTTGAATTCTTAGTGCACCCATGGAATCCTTTTATAGCATTTATTTGAGGCCATATTCAAGCGGTCTTTAGTGTGAACAAGGGGCCCTTTAGGGCACCCCCCCCATTTGGATTCATCTTGGATTTGAGGGTCAAATCAAGTTGGGAGTTGGTCCAGAAGTGGGTGAGGGGCCAAAAAGAACCATAAATGTTTCGTTCACAGGTGTGCATGGCTTTTCATGTACACAATCATGCATATGGCGCATTGTGTGCTCTATAGGCTTCTTTGGCCCACGCACTGTGCACGTGCTTCCTTTAGTGTTTTAGCGCATGTCATTTTTTTGACCAGTTGTATAGTTTTTACCTCTTGGAAATGAATTTTTGGTGATGTGGGTGAACTAATAGGTGTTTGGAGATGTTGTATTCATGTAACCATTTGCATGCGATGTTGCGGATGAAATTTTAGTGATAGCACCCATAAATGCATCTTCATTGTTGAATTAGGGAGACTCCTCGGATTCATAGTCTCCAAATGTGAGATTAGGGTGGATCCATTAAAATTCAAAGACATTCTACATTTACCTCCTCCCAACAACCTCACTCAGCTGCAAATTTTTCAAGGGAAGGAAAACTTTCTTTTTCATTTCACTTGTAATTACGCCGAAATCACTAAAATATTCATGAGATTGTTACAGAAGGACACCCCTTTCATCTGGGATGAAACTGCTCAGTTCTCATTTGATTCTATTAAGCATGCCTTAACAAACACATCTCTTTTGCATCCACCAAATTATATGAAATATTATATCCTTTATCTGGCTGCCTCCACCTCCACTATTGCTATGGTGTTAGTACAAAAGGATGATGATGACACTGAACATGTGATCTACTATATGATTAAAATTATATCCGGTCTCGAACTCTGATATTCACATGTCGAAAAGTTGGCTTTGGCAACAATTATTGTCATTCAAATATTTCACCATTACATTTTGTTACACACTACCATGACCATCATAGACTTGAACCCCATGTACCATATATTGACTCATCAATTACTTTGGGGAAAAAATTCCAAATGGATTGTCATTCTTCGATAATTCGATCTCGAGTTGTCTAAATAAAAAGATAAGAAATCATTAGTTTTTGAGGAATTAATTTGCAATCTTCCCCATATTGATGAGGATATTGAGCCCAGTGATTCTCTTTGTGATGAATCCATTTTCCTTATTACTACATCTGATCCTTGGTATGGATATATTATTCTCTATCTCCAAACCCAATGCTTTCATCCTAGCATTTCACGTGATGAACGACGTCGCATTAGACACCACTCAAAATGCTACCTTATCATTGGTGACACATTGTATCGATGTGGCATTGATACTTTCCTCTGACATTTCTCAACCCACGATGAGCCTGAACAATTTTTAAATGACTGTCACCTTGGAGCTTGTGGAAATCATCTTTCTAGGATGGTTACAGCCAAAAACATTCTACGTGTGGTTTATTTTTCGACCTCCATATTCAAAGATTGCATCGCGGACATTAAAAATTCCCACCCTATCAAATATTTCAAAGGAAATCACATACCCACCCAACTCCACTTCATCTCGTTGTCATCGCCATCCCCTTTTCCAAATGGGGCATCAATTTTATGCAATGTAAGCCTACCTCAGCGGGGGCATAGTTATATCATCATTTCCATCGATTATTTCACTAAATGGTTTGAGGCCATGCCTACATTTCTTAACGATGGTTGCACTTTAGTACCTTTTGTGTTTAATCACATCATCACTCAATTCAGTGTGCCACAAGGTAATGTAATTGATCATGGATCCAATTTTTAGAACCAGATGATGGGTGAATTATGTACCAAGCTATGTCTTCTCCATGACAACTCATCCCTCTACTATCCACAGGAAAATGGACAAGTTGAAGCCATCAAAAAATTCCTAAATACCATGCTTCAATGCATGGTGGGAGAAAAAAAATCCTCTTGGCACTTTCATCTCTTCTCTGCACTCTGGGCGTATCGAACTTTAGTTAAAATCACAACTATATTTACACCCTTCCAGTTGGTATATGGGATAGAAGCAGTATTACCGATTTAATGTGAGATTACTTCGTTGAAACTCACTGTAGAACTCTTACCCCACACTTATGTTGAAGAGGAAAGATTCTTATATGACCAAGTTGGATGAAACCCATTGTGATGCTACTCTCATCAGTGAGACGTATCAAAAACGCATGAAAAATCAATATGATAAGTCCATCCAACCTTGCATTTTCATAGAAGGAGATCTAGTCTTGGTTGTTGATCAAGATCATGACAAATTGGGGGTAGGTAAGCTAGAACCCATGTGGCATAGGCCATACATCATAAAATGTGTGTTACACAGAGGTTCCTATGAGTTAGTATACTATGATGGAATATCTCTCGGTGAACCCAGAAATGGGCTTTACCTCAAGAAGTATTATGCATATAATATCTCGCATGTGTGCTTTGTACGTTATTGTACTATATAATTTTGACTTGGTGTGTCTTTTCTTTTGCATGTATGATTTTTGTCTCAACTGATTCTTATATGTTGCTTTGTGATTGAATGCGCAGATGACATCATACTTTCCAAACTATTTCAGGTTTTTGTATGGTGCTAGTCGACATACCCAGAATATTGCTTCTACATCTTGGGTCATCTACCACTCTAGTGAGTTAGTAAGTTTAGGAGGGATTTGCCTCAGATCTACAACCAATAATTTTGCATAATATCACGTCATCATTGCACTCTTAACCGAAGCCTCCTCCCTAGGTATATATCAATTGATTATCAACCTCGACTCTCAAATCATGGTTCGTCAACTAAATCATGAGTACGTCGTTCACAACTCAACTTTACTACGTCTCCATATGAGAGTTCGTCCTCTTGAAAGATATTTTTAATTTATTGAGTACATAAACATATCAAGAGAACTTAACACAATCACATATTCATTAGCGAATTACATGTTGGATTGGTATATTGCACATAGATAAAAATTTGAAACATAAATCATATGTACAAAAACATCACATAAAACAAAAAATGCAACAAAGGTAGGCACCACAAAACACATATATATATATATATATATATATATATATATATATGCATGATAGAAAAAAAAATTGAAATACATCATACAAAAGTATGTGATGAGGTAAAACTTGGGCCTTCATGCCCATAGTGTCATCATAAGGACTACAAAATGACTAAGGACTCTAATCATCCTCCTGTATCATGGTGTGCTCTGCATAACGCATTATTTCTCATGTCACCCAACGTAACAAATGATTGAGGCCTTCACAGACCCCAAATGTATGTCGTTGAAGGTGTAGAGGCACATATCATCTCCTCAGCGGTGGGACACCCATAGTCAAGTCCCATAGGTTCCTCTCCACCTTCTGGATCCCCCCCACTACGACGTCGTGCTCAGCTATCGCATGTGCATCCACATGATGCCCCAATGTTGGCATATTCGTCGGACCTGACGCACCTCTGTCTGCATGATGAAAATGAAATGGCTTATATCCCTCATTGTACAATAAAAAACATATAAAAGACAATATATATATATATATATATATATATATATATATATATATATATGTTACAAGGTTATTATTTTTCATACCTGATGCATCCCACTGTATGCCCTCAGGAAGTAACAAGTCAACATTGCTTTTGAAATATACCCCAGCATAGGGGAAGTCCTCAATCTCCACTAATTGCCTCCTCCACCATGTGAAGAAGTCGATAGTGAATATGAAATTTGAGGGCTCATTCCCCAACTTGGGGTAAAGACTAGTCCACCTCTCCATATGAGGCTCGGTCACGGGACATGGTATAATTGCAACATGTGGTTGCATCTGGGGGATCCACTCTAAGAAAAATGAAACCAAGAAAGAACCATATCTGAACTTTTTTTTCATGTTAGTCCTGCATTTGGATATCTTCTCTTTGACATTCCTTAGGAACCATGCACTCCATTTGAACAATATTGGTTACAAACATTGTATGGCATAAGAGATTTGGGATTTTGAAGCAAGATGAGTGCTAGTTCTCCCTTCCAACTTCATGATGGTGAATAGGACATATCGAAGTGATAAGTATGGCACATCCTTTATCACGATCCTTTCACCCACCAACCATGACCTTGGTATGTAGTATTCATAAATGTATGACTTAGTCAGTATCGAAGTATCCCAGTGTCTGGAAAAAAGTATGGGTTCCCCTCTCCTCTAGATCCCCATCATAAAATATAAATCGTCCATCTCAATTGCAAGCATATGTGACCCTATTCAGAATGATTTCTCAGCATCATCCCATAGAACAATCAAGTATTCAAGAAACAACACATTTTTTCTCATGTTCTGAAGCTTGAAATACTTGAGAAAGCCATAATTGCGTAAAACCTTCCTCGCCTGAGGGTATTGAAGAGAAGAAATGTCATCGAACTCATGTTCATGCTATTTCCACTCAATCATGGCTAGCTATAGATGAAACCTACAAAAACATCAATTAATCATCATTAGCTAAACCCTCAATGAAACAAATTATCTCTTTTCAGCCTAAAAATCACAGTTTGTGTTATGCTCCTAATGCTCCCTCAAAGAATCCTATAAAGCACTATTGCACCCTCAAAATGCTTATCAGGGTGTTGAAATCACTATCAGTGCTCCCCTCAGTGCCTTGAGGGAGCGTCGATCTATTTTGATACTATAGGGATTCCCAAGAAGCCTAGAACACCTAAACAAACAACTAAAATGCACTAAGAAGGCATGAAAAATAATGGGAAGGAGAAATCAACCAACCTGGTCAGGATTATTCTGGAAAAATTCGCCCATAGCTCCCGCAATCAATGCTCGAAAAATGCTCCAAAAGAGGTAAAAACCCAAAGACCAGAGGAGAATGGTAAAAACAATGGTAAAAATGAATTTGTGACCTTATTTGATATTTGATATGGTCAATTAGGTCATTTATCCTTCTTATAAAGTCTATTTTTGGGTTTTTTATTATATTTTTGAGAAATTACTAATGTCTTGTTCCCAAAACAACTTGATTTTACAGGATTTTGAGCAATGTCTTTCGGTAACCTTGTGACACCAATGAGCTTATTCTTTGTTCTTTATTGTGCTCACAAATACATGAGAATGTAACTGAGTATACTTTTATCACTTTTTCGGACTCGTGAAGGATATACAAAAAAGGAACCCCTTGGAGTCTCCTTTAATCTCTTTTTAGACTCTCTAAACATGAAAAGATTTCTCAGTGATCTTTCTTTCTTTCAAAATCGTTAAAAGGTTCGAAAGGGTGTCTTCGGAGTAATATTTTATCTCTTTTTCGAACCTCGAAGACTATAATTACAAAAAAGGACAACCCTTGAGTCACCTTTAAGTTATTTTCAGACTCTCTAAACATGAAAAACCACCGATTTTTCCTTCTCTGGACTCGCTAAACTTCACATTGAAGGCCCTATCTAGGAAAGAAACCTTACTTCTTCCAGTTTGTTAAACAAAGGAAGAGGAACTTACCGAAGGTGAGTTATATCAAGCATGTGTTATCTTCCTTGAGATCGTTAAATTAAAAAGAGGTACTTATCTATCTAGATGGGGGGGGAATTGAAGGAAGTAGACCAAGTTTCTTGAAAAAATTTGTAAAAAGCTCTTACAGTCTCCCTTGAACACGAAACTTGTTTTGACCTTCACACTAAACACTTGGACAATATGCTAAACCTTTGCATTGAACCAATCCTATGATTCTTTCCACTCCTTTGAACCATCCAAAGAATGCCTCAACACCCGCTACATTATGTTTTGGTCCACGTTGTGTTTATGCTGCCAAGTCTCATGTTGTGGCTTAGAGTTCAAGGGAATTATCCACCTAGAGAGTCAACCATATATAAAATTACCAGTCTCCATACCTGTGTCAGTCTATGTTCATTTTCTATATCTCATCACTTTCTTGTATCAGTTTCATGTCGATGATGGGGGAAAATTCAAGGACCTCCTTCGATGAGTCTTTCTTGTCAACTTCAACACATCATCGAAGAATTAGACTTAGAAACCAATTAGTATCTTGGGACCTACATGCCTCAATGGCAGTCCTCCTCACTTTTGAAAGTGAGTTTACCACATTGACCTCTGATTGGATGACTCCATGAATGTTCGACCTCAGCTCATTATTTCACATTCACTAGATTGTACTAGGGTACCTTGGGATTCATTGACATCATTGGTGATTTCCCATGCGCTTGTTAACGGTTTACCTCAATGACCATTAATCAAGTGGTTTCTACCATTTTGACATCAAAACATATATTCACATGGCTAGATTCATACCACGTCATGATTGGGATGAAGACCCTGGGTTGGGAATTCATTCTGATATTTGTTTTTCCCAAGTTGTGAAGGAAGTCATTTGAGCATGATAATACTTATGTTGTCACATAGATCCACATTGTATGGGTATGTGGCTATGTTTTCTCATCTTGTAACTCCATTGTTTATTCTACATGGCTACGATCAATTCATGTCATAGAAGTATGGATCCACATTGTATCTCTGGTGGTCATACCCTTAGTCAATATCATCATGGATCTGCAGTGTATTTATTGGCGGCCATACTTTGAGTCATTTATAGCCCGAGAATAGGTATGCCTGCCTCGGGAATGGAACACATATTAACATTTGTTTGATGGTTGCATGTACCTTCTACCAGGTTCCTCGACTCCATATCCTTGCTTCGAATAATCTACAAAGTGTTTCGGCCATCAACTTTTACTTTATGACTAGGGATGATTTTAAGGATGAAAATTTATATTAAAATGTAGAAACATGGGATAATATTACTATTCCTTAATATGAAAAATGTAAACATTTTAGCAATAGTTTTGTAAAAATATTCAAATTTCTAAGTATTTAATATACTTTCTATAAAGTTTTGATTATTTTTAAGGTAAAATAGTTTTATTCTATGCAATTTGAGCGAGTCATTTTTAGAAAAAATGTAAATTGGCGAATCATTTTTTGGGAAAAAACATGGAAAATTATCCCATTTGAGAAATTTAGCCCCTAAAATCATCTATGTTTCTGACTTAACACTTTGGGGGGGAATATATTACACATCAAAATTCCTCACTTCAATAATGTCACATTATCATTGTCATAAGTGTCACACTTTTTTTGCAAGTGTCGCATTCTCCTCACATAAGTGTCGCATCATGAATGACACCATGAGAACACTTGATACAACCCTTAGAACATGTTAGAAGAAGAAGCCCCATCATTTGACAGTCGGAACAAAGTGTTTTTCTATGGGAATTGGTCATCTTGGAAACTTTTGGAAGATCAACGCCCCCTTTCTCATATGCAGGGAGTGCTAGCACTCTTTGTCTATCTAGCAGGGAGTGTTGTATCTCTTTGTTTCCCATTGTAAGGGCTCGTCAAATTGGTTTAGAAAATCTGGGAAGAAATCCCCTTTTTCTCTAAGGACAACTATGGATGGATCAAGTTGGTTTGGCTCAAATATAACCCTTAGGCTGCATCTAAGGGATATATCACAACTAATGGAGTCATATCCTCAACTAATACCAAATATAACCAAGGTGGTTGAGACTCTCAAAGCCTATAAATGGAGGCATTCTTATGGTGAACAGAGAGGATAAATTATTAACAAAGCATTGTTATTCTAATTGTGGATATTTCAAACAAGGGGTTGGACAAGGAGGACTTGGAGAGGCTACTGCAACATCATCTGAATATTGTAAGTGTCTCTTTAAATTTCTCATCAATATACTTGGACTATTTCCTTATAGTATGTGTTCACATGTACTTGTCTATGCTTGTTTTAATCTTTCATAGATAGAGTGATTTTGTCTAATCCATTAGAGTAGGATATAGTTGTTAATATCTTGTGATCCATTGTAGGTACTTTTCATAAATTGTGGATTGGAGCAACATGGACAAACTTCGAAAGTGAGGTTCATCATATTATCCATTCTTCTCTCTTTTTCGATGGGCATAATTAATATATAGGAATGGTAGTATCCAAAGGTAGTTTTTTGTCTTGTTAGAGGGGTTTGTACTCCAAGGGAAGATTCACCTGTCCACAGGGGGATTATTCCATAACACATGTGATTTATTGAGTGTTGACTAGTTTGGGGAAATTGAGTGACACCCTGGAACCATCCTTATGGATTCATATCCCTGGATTGGGAGTGACATTGTTGTTGAGACTTGGAACAATAGTGTCTATGGTTGGGTATAACATCCTTGGTTTGTAGCCAGTTGGTGAACCATTTTGATTAATATAAGTTTTCTCTATCATGTGTTTCTTGTCTATATATTTATTTTTGTTGTGTATGAATTATTATCTCTTAGATTTGTATGTTATAACATGCATGATTGTTGGTTATTTCTTTGCATGGCATGTTTAAACATTATTTATATTTTAGCATGAATGTTTATTGTTGCATGTTCTTTTATCATGCTTCTTTAATAATTAAATGGTATCATAATTCAAAAATCAGTTCTAACATGGATTTTGAGGTAGTGTGCCCAGACCAAGGGTGGTTGGGTACGTTACATATTGTATCATAGCTTCGGGTTGAAACAACCATCTGGTATGGTTCAGAACTATTGGACATGGTATTGTCATTAAGAAATAAAAGATCAGGAGAAAGAGTGTTGCAGAAATCACATAGAAGCCAAAGTGTAATGAAGATATACAAAATTAGTAAAGGATCATGGAATTGTGACCATTATATCAAGATCCAAATAAGAAAGAGTCATCATATATAATTGAGAAATTTTGGGTATAACCAAAGCCATGATATTGAACTGATATATCATTAGTCATTGATCGAGGCCTAGTAGGAGATAGGAAATTTCAGGACTCTGGAACTTTTCCACTTCGACGATTACTGGAGATGAGCCAGAGGCATGAAATCCCAAAGTCATGAAACCTCAAAATCCCACCAACCGTTAGATCGAGGGAAGAATTCGGGTGATCAGGGGATCAAATTTTGCTCAAAAAATCAAAGTGCTCAGAATCGCTTCAAATCGAATGAGAGCGTAGGCCTCATCATTTTGAACCCAACGTAACTCGTTTGGGTTCAAACGGACGTCGGGAGCAAGAGATATCGCATTCTGTTCAAATTTACAAACAAGCAAAAAAATGTTGCTGACTGTACAGTCCATACAGTCTGTACGGACGTTGACGTGGCAGGTCATACGACACGTGGCAAGCCATACGACATGTGGCAGGTTGGTATTCAGACAGTTAGCAGATGACTTGGCATGTTTGGCAGCGAATGGAATGACGACACGTGGCCCAGTTAATGGCCGCCATGTGTCATCCATTATTTTGTTTAAAACTTATGTCGTTGGCCGGAGTCGACCCCGCGACCTCTGGGCAAGGGAAACGACTTGGAAAAGAATTGCCAACTGGTGCGCCACCATTTTCTACTTATTATATATATGGCACAAAATATATATAAGTTTGAATGTGCGGGTGGTTTGGGCCGCGACCGGGCCAGGGCTTAGCCCCAGCCCTTGGTCGCGTGTCATATAACATATAACCCACAACTATAGTGTATGGGCACATGTGCGGTTAATGTTTGTTCCAACGATTATTTCAACGATCACCATTTGGCCTTTGACCATTGGCTTATGAAATGGGAGCCCATTTTTATGCTAGCACGTGGTCGCATGGGTCAATATGACCTGGCCCTTGACAGTTAGGGGCTAGGTGCGCCCGTAACTGTCCTACAATTTGCACGGTTCACGCGATTGCATCCGGTGCTATGTTTTTACACTTAAATATGTGTGTGGGCTAGGTTGATCCAGGGAAGGTGCGTTTTGTATATGCAGAGACAACAAGCTTGAAGGGGGGACTTCCAGGAAGCCTATCTTCTTCAATTTTTGGCCAAACGAGGTGCCGAAAAAGCCCAACTAGGGGTTTTTGGACATTCTAAAGCCATTGGAGTAGTCTATTTGGCATTTTGAACATTGTAAATAACATTTTTGAGTAATTTGAGAAAATAATACAAATGATCCATTGGAAGCTGGACCAGGAGATGTAACCCAAGAGAGGGGTGAACTCCTTTATCATTTGTTGTGTTATGTGTTTTCTGTTCATTGATTATGCTGTTGTTTATATGCATCTTGAATGAGTAAATCCTATTAAAATTTGTGTTGCAAAGATGATCCATTTGCATTTTTAACACATAAAATTTTACTTGCAAATATTTTCAAGAATACAAGTCTTCTTCATTTTTAGATCAAGTTGGTACCAGAGCATAGGTTTTTTAAGACTTGATTATTTGCAAGTGTTTTTTTTTTTTTCTGATGCTCAAAAGGTTGAAACTCACAAGAGGAGAAGGTCAACTTGTAGAGCCAATTTCTCATCCTTCAAGGAGGAAGCATATACCATCACCGCAAGTTTCAAGGAGACATTCACCAAGTATGTCTCATGAAGAGAGTCATGAACATGTTCCTGCAGAAGATGAAGATCCCAGAAAGGATGTCATGGAAATGAGAGAGATGATGAAGATCTTGATAGAAAGGAATACAAGGTTGCAAGGTGAAGGCTCCGACCCTTCAAAGCATAAGGGAGATAGTGGTGATAAAACTCCAAATGGAAATGGAGGGAATGGTGTTTCTCCACCACCCTCTCCTCCATCTTATTCTTCTTCTTCTTCTTCTTCTACCAATTCAAGACCTCTTCTGAATTCTCCAAAGGGACATGGTAAAACTCCTTCACAAATTCCTTCAT
>ML803150.1:438769-451186 GCA_009831015.1 Picea engelmannii
AATGTTCTTTCAAAATGTTTGGGTGCATTTTGGATTTCCTAAATCCATTATTTCTGATCGGGATTCTCGATTTGTTGGAAGTTTTTGGTCGAGTTTATGGGCACTCATGGACACCAAACTGAAAAAGAGCACATCTTTTCATCTGAAAACAGATGGTCAGACAGAAGTGGTAAATAGAACAGTGGTGCATCTTCTTCGTGCTTATTGCAGCAAGCATCCTAAACTTTGGGATGAGCATTTACACTACATTCAGCATGCTTACAATCCAGCTAAGCACTCTTCAACTCAAATGTTGCCATTTGAAGCATGTTTTGGCTATTTGCCCAAATCTCCTTTAGATTTTATCTTTGGGAAGGATATTTCTATCAATGGTCAATATGACATTGATAAGGCAGAAAAGTTCATTGAACAAATTCAATCGATACATCAAATGGTGCAAGAGCAGTTGGAAAAGAGTCAAGCCAAGTACAAGACAAGACATAACAAGCATCATGTTGATCACAGTTTCTAAGTTGGAGTTGAATTTTGGCTTTACATCAGTAAGGAGAGGCTTAAAGGAGAAGGTAAAAAATTGAAACCGATTCGATATGGTCCTTTCAAGATTATCGACAAGATTGGTAACAATGCCTTTCGTTTAGATTTGCCTCCTTATATGCAAATGTATGCAGTTGTTAATGTTGAGAATTTGAAATTGTATGAGCCTTCGTTGATTGATGATCATGGAGAACATGTTCAAATTCCTTCTATAGATGATTTTTCCCCAGAATATATTACAGAACTGCATGAAGACACCATCCTTGACAGGAGAATGTGAACTTCAAAATGAGGAAATGTTGAGTATCTTCGAGTTGGTCTTAAAGGAACAAATCCAAGAAAATCCAAGTGGATTGAGGTTGTAAGAGTGAGGTAACTATACCCTCATCTTCACATATACTGAAAATAGTCTTTTGGAGGTCCAAAATCTTTCCAATGGGGAGGTGTGATCAGGGGATCAAATTTTGCTCAAAAATTCAAAGTGCTTAGAATCACTTCAAATCGAACGAGAAAGTAGGCCTCGTTGTTGCGAACCCAATGCAAATCATTTGGGTTCAAACGGATGTTGAGAGCGAGAGATATCGCGTTTTGTTCAAATTTACAAACAGGCAAAAAAAGGTTGATGACTGTATAGTCCATACGGACGCTGACGTGGTAGGTCGTACGACACGTGGCAAGTTGTACGACACATGGCAGGCTGGTATTTGGATAGTTGGTATATGACTTGGCATGTTTGGTAGCAAATGGAACGACAACATGTGGCCCAGTTAATGGCCGCCACATGTCATCCATTATTTTGTTTAAAACTTATGTCGTTGGTCGGAGTCGACCCCGCGACCTCCGGGCAGGGGAAACGACTTGGCAAAGAGCTACCAACCAGTGTGCCACCATTTTTTACTTATTATATATATGGAACGAAATATATATAAGTTTGAATGTGTAGATGGTTTGGGCCACGACCGGGCCGGGGCTTAGCCCCAGCCCTTGGTCGCGCGTTATACAACATATAACCCATAGCTATAGTGTATGGGTGCACGCGCGGTTAATGTTTGTTCCAACGGTTATTTCAACGATTTCCATTTGTCCTTTGACCATTGTCTTATGAAACGGGAGCCCATGTTTATGCTAGCACGTGGTCGCATGGGTCAATATGACCTGGCCCTTGACGGTTAGGGGCTAGGTGCGCCTGTAACTGTCCTACAGTTTGCATGGTTCATGCGGTTGCATCTGGTGCTAGGTTTTTACTCTTAAATATGTGTGTGGGCTAGGTTGAGCCAGGGAAGGTGTGTTTTGTAGATGCAGAGACAACAAGCTTAAAGGGGGTACTTCCAGGAAGCCTATCTTCTTCAATTTTTGGCCAAACGAGGTGCTGAAAAAGCCCAACTAGGGGTTTTTGGACATTCTGAAGCCATTGGAGTAGTCTATTTGGAATTTTGAACATTTTAAAGAAAAATTTTTATCACTTTGAGAAAATAATACAAATGATCCATTGGAAGCTGGACCAGGAGATGTAACCCAAGAGAGGGGTGAACTCCTTTATCATTTGTTGTGTTATGTGTTTTCTATTAATTGATTATGTTGTTTTTTATATGCATATTGAATGAGTAAATCCTATTAAAATTTGTGTTGCAAAGATGATCCATTTTCATTTTTAACACATAAAATTTTACTTGCAAATATTTTCAAGAATACAAGTCTTCTTCATTTTTAGATCATCGGGAGTGATTCGAGCCATTGGATCAGGAGTGGAAATATAGTGTAAGTTTCAAGACTCCGTAACTTCACCACTTCAGAAACTATTGGAGAGAAGGCAGAGGCATGAATTCCCAAAGTCACGAAACCTAAAAATCTCTCCAACCATTAGTTCGAGGGAAGAATTCAAGAGTGATGTGATCCGTTAGATCAGGAGTGGAAGGATAACATAAGTTTTGGGACTCTAGAACTTCACCACTTCTGTGATTACTAGATACTAGGAAAAATTGTGAAGTGTCGAAGCCACGACGTGAAAAGATGAAGTTGTGAAATCATGCAGGTCATCAGATCTAGAGTAGAGTAATGTAGACCATCTATTTGGTTGATGCCATTTCTTATGCCACATGGTAGGGGTGCCATATGGGGAAACATGTCACATGAATTCAATGCCTTTTGGACCCCAACATGTCCATTTCTAAGTGACACATGGTACACATAACATGGGTCCACGTCACCATAGGTGACATCGTCATGCCATGTCATCTCTAGGATTATGGCCTCTGGGAATGTCCATCTTCTTATACCAGAAAAAGTGTCAAAGGCTGAAGTAGAGAAATCACGCAGGTCATCGATATAAGATCCTTTCAGGACTTTTCTCAATTGTTATATAAAGCAGTGGAAGGATGGTGTAAGCACTTCGGTAGGTATAACTCTGGGGGAGTTGAACAAATGGAGAGTTGTAACATACTGGAGTCCTAAAGTACTGAATTCTTGAAATAAATAAGGACTATCCATCTCAAAAATTTATTAATTCATAGTCATTCGATTAAGTTAGTGGAAGGATAGAGTAAGCAGAGGTGTTAACCGATAGTAAGCGGTCATCGTTACTTTATGACCACTTTGGCATATATAACTATGGGGGAGTTGATAAACTTGAGAGTTGTAATATTCTAGAGTCTTGGAGTGTTTAAGTCTCGAAATAAATAAGGATCGTTCATCTCAACACCTGATTAAGTTGTGATCACTAATTTCGTTGAAGCTTCCATATGAGCTAGGATCATCCAGTCAACAGGAGATTTAATATCAACCATCTGATCTACTAGTGGAGATAATATAAGTACTTCAGTGAAGTGTTCCTCCGAATGAAATAATGTCGAAGCTTGGAGGACTTGGTTCCAGTGCTAGTCTCATGATAAGGTAAAGGGGTTGATTAGAGGCGTGAAGGGACTATAAGTAAACAATCCCACAAAAATTTTCAAACGAGGTCTTGTTTATAAGAATAAGGATAAAATTTCTAAATGAACCTCTCTTATATTGAATAATCCTATGGTTTTGAGCCACGATCACAAGGAAAGTGGATTGAAGGAAGCGTAGGTACGCATGTGCATAATTTGAATTATGTACTAGTTTAAAAATATTGTGGAATAATTTGATTAAGATTTTGTATAATTAGGGATTATAACTATATCAGTTCAAGATAAGAGTGCATATTCAAGAAATGGATGAAGGAGGGGGAGCCTTTAGTCATGATAGAGAAGCCAAAGGTAAAAATATCAATGTTGGTAATGTAAATACATAATCAAATGGTCACATGAGTAGAGGGGAACAAGAAACCTTAATAGAGAATGTTAGAAGCATGAAAATATAAGTGTAGAGTTACAAAGAATACAATGAGAGGTTGATGAGAGAAAAAAATAAGATAAATTCTCAAGTAATGCAAAGCCTAAATTAGTTGCATAGGAAAGCAAGGAATGGATCATACTTAATGCAGGAGGAAGAAGAAATATTTCATGAAAGAAGAGGTAACTACATAAGATATTCTCATTCAATAAATTCCATCATAACTCATAGAAATCACTCACCTCCTTACTCAGAAAGGAAATTTAATGCATCTGAAGACTCCATAAGAATTCCAGAAGTGTCTCTTATTAGGCACCAAATAAAAAGGCATGAATTGGATAGTTTGCAAGGAGATTTGAGGAAAATTAAGACACCGTCCTTTGATGGTGAAAGAGAAAGGGAAGATTATGTTGAAGCATGGATGTTTGGACTCAGTAGGTATTTTCAATTGCATAACTAATCCTCAAACCTAGAAGAAAGAATTTCCACATAACACTTACATGGGAAAGTTTCTATGTGGTGGGATTAGCTGAAGAAAGTTGAGCACATTAATGAGAGCAGGATCACTTGGAAGCAGTTCAAGAAATATTTTCAGAAGGAGTTCCTTTCAGATCACTTCTATGACAAGAAGATGCAATAGTTATTTGAGCTATGTTTGGGAAGAATGACCATGATAGAATACGATAAGAGGATATTGGGATTGTTGAAGTATGTAAGATTTATAAAAGATGAAAAATTGAAGATACAAAGGTTTTTAAGTCGACTGCCATCCTTTTATAAAGAGAAGATTCAATATGGAAAGCCTGAGACACTGACTAAGACCATCAGTAAGGATAAGTACATTTATGAGCAAGGAAAGGGAAGAGAATACATGAAACAATATTGGAAGGATAAGAAGAAAGAGAAATATGATTAGACAAGGAAGAGCTTCAAACTTCCTTTCAACATAAACAACCCTAATAAAAATCAACAAGATGAGTCTACTAAGGATGAATCTAAGAAAGAGGATTCCTTGGGGAAAAGTGGAATACCACTAATCCAATGTTGGGGGTGCATGGAAAATAACCTATACAAGGATTTCCCTCACAGAGAAGATAAATCAAATACCATGCACAACATCCAAGAGGCTACATTAGTGGAGGACATGGGAAAGATATATGCAACCTTAGAATATTGACACAAAGAGTGTCAATCCAATATGATCAAAGTGGAAGGTAATATCATTAATCATCATGTTGCTATTTTAATTGATTCAGGAGCAAGTCATTGTTACATTGATCCTAAAATAATGGATAGATTACATTTGGAGAAAAGTAATCTAGGGAAGTCAAGTTTGGTTTAGCTAGCCACTAGAACCAAAAGAAGGATCAATGAGGATGTCAGAATTTGTCCAATAAATATTAATGGAGTAAATACAGTTGTTGATATGAATATCATCCCATTATGATCTTATGACATCCTAATTGGAATGGATTGGTTGGACCAACACCATTTTGTCCTAGATTGTCATAACAATACCTTTACATGTATTGATGAAGAAGGAAAACAAATCATTTTGAAAGGAATTCCAATACCCATTTCTATAAGGGATATTTCAGCCTTACAACTGAAGAAATGTTTCAGGAAATGATTTCAATTGTATTCATATCATGTGGAAGAGTCAGAAAAGAAAAAAGGGCTAAGCCTTGAATATTTTTGAGTATTGCAAGAGTTTGAAGATATATTCCAAGAAATACCAAGATTTCCACAAAAGAGGGAGACACATTTCTCTATTTATTTAGTACCAGGAGTTGCCCTAGTATAAAAAACACCTTAGAGAATGAGTACACCTTAATTGAAAGAATTACAAATGTAGTTGGAAGAGTTGTTGAAGAAAGGGTACATACGTCCAAGTGTGTCACCTTGGGGAGCACCGATACTCTTTGTCAAAAAGAAGGATGGAACATTGAGGTTGTGTATAGACTTTAGACTGTTGAATAAATCCATTATGAAGAAAACATACCCTATACCCAGAATTGATGACCTCTTTGATCAACTAAGAGGAGAAAATATATTTTCAAAGATAGAATTGGCATCCGGGTACCATCAGGTAAGAATCAAGGAAGAATACATCAATAAGAAATCCTTTAGAACTAATTATGGACATTATGAGTTTGTAGTGGTTCCATTTGGACTAACAAATGCACTGACTGTCTTTATGTACTTAATGAATGTCATATTCAAAAATTATCTGGATAAGTTTTTCATTGTGTTATTGGATGACATACTTATTTATTCTAAGTCTAAGGAAAAAGCATGAAAATCACTTGAGGTTGGTGTTACAAGTGTTGAGGGAACATAAAATTTATGCAAATTTTATTAAGTGTTCTTTTTACCAAGAAAAAATCCATTATTTGGGTCATATTAATTCAGAACAAGGTATAGCAATAGATCCAGAAAAGATTGAATCCATTAGAGGATGACCAACACCCAGGAATGTTTCAGAAATCATATCTTTTATGGGATTAGACATATACTACAAGAGGTTTATAACATTTTTCTCTAAGATTGATCATCCCATAACTTATTTACAAAATAATGGAATCAAATTTGAATGGATAGCTTAGTGTGAGGAAAAATTTAATTTGTTGAAACAATTTCTTACTAGTGCACCTATTTTAAGGATTGTTGACCCAAATGAGAATTTTTTGGTAAGCATAGATGCATGCAAGGAAGGAATTGGTGGAGTCCTCACTCAAAAATGGACATGTCATTGGTTATGAGTCCAAAAAACTCAAATAAAATAAGAGGAATTATGCCAGATGTGATTTGGAGCTTGCTTCCATAGTTCATGCATTGAAGATGTGGAGGCATTATCTCATGGGAAAAATATTTGAATTAAGGACAGACTATAGTGGTCTGAAATATCTTTTTGAACAACCGAATTTGAATGCTAGGAAAACAAGATGAATGGAATTTTTAAGTGAGTATGAATGGAGAATACTCAGGAGGGTTCACAGAACCTTCAAGATTCATCTTGATCTTGTGCAAGACAAACTAACTGCAGAGAATATCGGAATTCATATACGCAAGAACTGAAGCTACTTAGGTTGCAAAAAGCATTCATGTACAGAAACAACATGCGGAACTTATGAAACATAAAGATGTACTGTAAAGACACATTGTAGAAGTATAAACACAAAATGATGCAACATATTTTGAAATTTTGGATCCTTCTTCATATATTATCTTCATATCTTTCTCAATTACAACCTTAGAGATACAAAGTAGTGCTCTGTTATAGACTCATGGCTTTGGACCCATGTCACAGAGCTCTAATTCCCAAAATGGTGTATAGATTACATTACAGAACTCAAAACCGACTTCTCACCAATAGACAACAACAACTATGATCAAACCTAACAACAAGGGGATAACCGAACCCTTTTACAATCATACTCGTCCCTATATATAAGCTAAGTCATGTCTTTTGGCTTTGGCTTGCACACTTTTTTGTTCTGTTGCAACTGATTTTTCTTTGCTGGCATTGTGTTGTCCTCTTCGCAACTGATTTATGTTACTTCTCCTTGCTTTGTTTTCCATCTTCTTCTGTAGCTTGTGCAACTCGTACTAGGCCAAATATGGCCCTCTAGTCCTTCTTGCGCAACTCCTTATCCAAAAATGAAGGGCCCAATAGGCACCAACCACAAACCTTGATTCACCCTCGAGTCAAGTACTTGGCTCTTTCACAGCTTCCAGGAGAAACTGTTATTTCTCCTTGTCCTCATTTTCCTCTTTATTTTTATTTTATTCTTGTGGTTTCTCTTCTTCTACCTCTTCAAATGAAGGGTCCAACTATGGGACCAACTCAAAGGCCCACTTATTAACTTCTTGAAATCTCCCAACTTTATCCTGCCACTTCCTGGCAAGGAGTGAGGCCTCTGCCACGAACTATTGGATCACATTTGTAATAGATCCCTTTAGCTTGGATGTGAACAACACATTCCATTCAAAATATGTTGTTGCATCTTCATGTAAATTGTATTAATGATAGACTGGAAGTAGCGCAACTCCTTCTTAGTTATGGATTTTGTCTCAAATAGAGCATTCATCTCATTGTCCGCTTGTTAAATCTGATCAAACTTTTGTTGTTGCTCCAGTGGATACATTGTAGCCACAACTTATTCATTCAGCACTTGGATTCTAGTGCGCACATCCTCCAAGGTATGGTTTCACCTAGCGATGATTCCCATCCAATCGATGACTTCTCTGAAAATCTGTGTGCACTCAGTTGTTCATTTATGTAGTGTTTCTCAAGCATTATTGCATTCCATCACTATATTCTCCATCTTCTCCAATAGCTTCCGAGATTGTTGCTCTTCTTATTTTTTATTTTGTCGCAACTGCACTTCCAGATGCTCGGTGTGAATGGCCAATTGTGACTATGATCCTTGGATCAGTTCAATCTAATGCTCTGGCTCTCCTGCATCATTGGCTTATGGAAGTTGAGGTGCGGCCTTATGAATTTTTGTATAGGCTTCAACAATCCTTTCTTGAACTCTTTCTAGTATGTGCTCGACCTGGATCTTTGCATGCTCTTCTTGTTTTTTGCACGCTTGCGTAAGGAGAGCTTCCTCCCTTCCAAACTCTACAAACCTCTCAGCTCACTGGAGCCTCTGCTCCATTTGATCAGTTGATTCTCTGATCATTCCAACTAAGTGTGTTACTGGCCACTGTGCAAGGTCAGCGAAAGAAGGGGTTGCGTCCCTCGGTGCTTAGGTCTGTAGTGGAATTCCACTAGCCGTTGAATGTTCTGAAGGGGTCTCTACCTCCTCCTCTCTTGTCGATGGTCCTAACGCAAGCCTCAACCTCAATGTTGATGGTAGGAGTGTCAGAACCTCTGTTCTAGCCAAACAGAGTTGAAAAAACTCTACGCATTGATGAGGGTTTTGGAGAACCAGCTCCATATGTTCCTACATGAATCTTGCACTCTACCTGGAGGTTGAATCTAGTTCCTTATGAACCTCCAGTAGCTCCTTCTCTTTGTGTGGCTCCACTTCTAGAGTTGCGCTTCCCTGTGCACCTTGGGATTTGAGCTTATGGATACTATACCATTTGATTTTCCTTCTACTGCAAAAAAGGCACAATCTATTGGTCCTGGATGTCAGGGTTCGAACCAGTTAGTTGCAGTCTCTGTTCTGGTACTTCTCGATTTGGACCAGAAATTTTTGGTCTCTGCTTAGGTAACTCTAGACTTGATTCTAGGGGATCGAGTTGCATTGGCTTTGGATCAGTATTTTGGGGTGGAATGGTGGTTTCTAGGGGTGGTGACTGGGGTTGTGGCAGTGATGGAGGGTGCTCAGTGATGATGGTGGATGAAAGGGTGAAAAGCTTAGGGTCATCCTAAATATGTATGACTGAGGTTGCTCAGACCACTGAGAGAGTGCAGGGGACAGTGGATGAAGGGAGTTGGGGTTTCAAAACTTTTCTCGAAAAGAACCCTATTCTAAAATTCTTAGCCATTGGTTCTGTAATGAATGCAACTCTCAGGATCTTGTTGACATCCTTACCTGTCAACAGGGCTTGCTCTGGCAGTTGTGGGAATATCGGTAGTGTTCTTTTCTTCTACTCTAGTGGCTGCATCTCCTCCTCCTCCTCATATTTTTCCTTTGTTGGAGCTTCTTTCTTATGTGCCTTTGAGCCTGAGCTCATTTCTACCCCTACTTCTTGTCCTTTCTTCTTCAGCAGCTCGGCAGGAAAAATGTAGTGCATCCTCAACTTGCACGGGTTGTGTTTAACTCTTGGCAATGACATTACCTCTTTGTAGAAGGCCTCCTCATATAATTATAATGACATAATACTTGAATGGAAGTCCTCCATGTTGGCATGCCTTGGTCGTACAAATGTGTGGTGTTGGTTCATGCTTGTTATCACCGAAATTCCGTCCGCACATGGCGACAAGAACTCAGCATCGTCAAGCAGTAATGAAGTCATTCATGGCCTTGAATTAATCTCACAGCATTCAAAAAAGGTCAAAAACTATACAAAGTAGTGAAAAATTGAAGAGCACTTTACAGAAGTTGAGCGCGTGTGCACATGCACGGAACAGGAACGTAGAATGCACGCATACGCGCACGATGCGCAGTTGTTAGCACAAAAAGCCGTGCACCTGCTAAATGGCGCATTTATGAATATGGTCGGCCTCTCAACCACTTATGGTTCAGCTCCCAAGCTGATTTGGCCTCCAAATCCAGGCTGGATCCAAATGGTGGGCTGGTCAAAGACCTAATAATGCCCTAAATGGCCTCTTTTCACATGACAAAGGAGTTACACAATAACCCAATGCAATGCTATAAAAATCCATGAATGCACCTCATTTTCTCAAGGAATTTCATGTAATGTTATGCTGCATATATTGTTTTAAGGACTCCATCCTTGACAAAGAACACATTGGCACCATTTCATTGAGCAATCCACCTCTCCATTGAGTGGATTTGCAAGAAGTTCTTTCACCACCATTTTCATTTTTTCTTGTTGTAAGGAGAGCAAGCTTGTGAGGGTCCAAGAGCCTTCCCTTGGAGGAAGAAGGGACTCATAGTCCCCTTTCTTCTTGGTGCTTTGATTTCATCAATAGATCAGCCTAAAAACATTGGTGACATGGGTCTTTTTGTGTTTGCTATCTCTATGTCCCTATGCTTCTGATTTTTGTTTTTATTAGTTTAATTCTTGCTTATAGTTTTGTTTTTCTTTCTCTAACTCTTTCCTCTACAGCTGTCCTGCCCAGAAAGACCCAACTCGGCATGCAAGCACCTCTTGTTTGCTCACCAAGGTGACGAAAAGGGTGCAACAGATTGGCGACTCCACTGGGGAAGAGGTATCAAATTCCTACCTCATTTGGGTTTATTTTTCTCTTCTTTTAGTTTGATTAACTTGCAGGTGCACAAACCGGCCTAGGTCGACCTATCAACCATTCAATTCAAAGGAGAATTGAGAGAAATCCATCTAGACTTTTCTTTCTTGGTCGTTTGTCACAGGTGCGCGGGTATTCCACCCCACAGACGTGCATCGTGCGCGCATGCACTTAACTGACAGCCTTTCTCTGTGCGCATACGCTTTAGGACCTATCTTTGTTCACGCACCTGTGCTCTGTGCGCCTCTATCTGCATTAGGGGTCGTGCATTTAAGCAAAATTTAACATTGTAAGTTGTTGGGATGTGGGGAAGGCCATCTGCCTTCTTAAAAATGATGTTAAGCATGCTCTAAACAATACACTACACTTAGTCCCCTCATCATATAAATGGGTTAGTCAAGCACACATAGGCACTTAGGAGGATAAAAATCAATTTCCCTTATTTTGCTTTTTGCCACATGGATGGCTTGATTTGACTTACAATCTAAAGTGGAACTCATTTTTAATCACATCTAAACTTACATAGGGACTAGAAACTGAATTACAATCGCTTAGTATGCTCTTCTCTCGTGCATTCAAGCAACCTTGAGAATCAGAAAAGGATTGTGAAAGCACTTTTCATCTCTCTTAAACAAAGTTTAAAACCTTTAGGAGAGTACAACGACCCTTCTTGGGACCCCTCTTAGTTTTTTTTCAAACACATCTTAATATTGCAATAGGCCCATACATGCCCACATGTCACAAAGATAGGATAGTGTTTGAATTTTTGCTTTATTAGATCAAAACACTAGGGAAGTTTAAAGGTTTGTAACGGGCCCATACATGCCCACATGTTCAAATCTAGGATAGTTTCAAGTTTTTCTAGATTACATCACAATAGGGAGTTAAAGGATAATAACGGACCCACATGTCCACATGCTAGCTTCCTAGGGATTTTGAATTACGCAAGGTTGTACCAAAGGCACTTAGTTAATTAGGTAATCAAACTCTTGTAAGGACCAAGCGAAGTCCACATGCAGCAAGGTGACATCTAATTCACTAAAATTGGCACACTTTCTCTCACACACAAAAGCCACTTCTCACTCACATAGCTTCTTCTTGAAACGTGGAGGTCAAAGTAAGTTTCCTCCAAAAGGATTCCGAAAATACCCCATCTTTTCTTGACGAGACTATCCACTCCCATTTTTAATCAACGAGGTTGGTTTTCACCCCCAACCTCCCAAAACAATTGCATCTAAAATCTTTCTAAAAACTCACTAAATTTTCCTCCATAGGAGGTGCCAAAAGAAATTTTTTAGTCTAGGTAGGATTTTGGGGATAGGCATCCAAATAACTCTCCGTTATCTGGTTCTCACATTGTCAAAACATAGTGGTTGTCAAATAGGGAACTTAAAATCCTCCAAGTCAAGTGTTCCAATCACCATAAGGCAGGGAGATACCCATGAAGGGTTGAAGGCTGAGATCTAGTTTTTCTGTACGTCCCCCCTTGAGGCACCCACCTCTTGGATGGGATCCATCCCGTGACCCATTTCTTAGGCTGAAAATCTAAATGCCGCACTTTGACCGAGGTACCTAGTGACCAACTTTAGGACATCTACCCAAGTGGAAATTGTGGGCTGCAATTGCACCTTGATTGGATTTTGTGTGGCTATTGGGAAATATCGCCAGCTCTTTCGGGATAT
>ML803150.1:451338-479051 GCA_009831015.1 Picea engelmannii
GAAATTGTGGGCTGCAATTGCACCTTGATTGGATTTTGTGTGGCTATTGGGAAATATCGCCAGCTCTTTCGGGATATGCCCCCTCTACCCCTCATTATAACCAATTATTTCATCCTTCACTAGTTTCTCTTCCGGTGACTTCATACCCCACTGTTGAGTACTATTGGAAGGTCCAGTGCTATTTGAGAGGAAGGACATTATGTCTTCTAGGACACGATCATTTTCTTTCTTTTGATTCCCCTGTGCAGACAAAACCCACTTACCCATATATATGCTTCTTTCTCATTTTATGTATGATGCACATCTGATTATAGTTTGATTTGGATATATATATTGTGTAAACATTCAATGCAAAGACTCTGGTTTCTATATTTCTCTCACCACTTTTTGCACAACTAGTCTGACATCATAGGGGAACCACAGAACCCTCGTCGTTCACGACGCTTTCTCAACCTCCCTCCTATATTGGGGGGAGTATCTGGTCATACCCGCTCATCGATACCTCCTTCACACACTTCTGTGAGTGCTACTATCTTAGGATCAGCTCTGCTTGGTTCTACATTACTTGGGTCTACTTCCCAAGGTCATCCATTCACTCCCTCTCCTTTACATGGAAGCGGGGGATCCACTTCCTCTCAAGGAGGGAGAACCAACCCACCTAGTCCCCATCAAGGGTCGGGTTCACAACACACTATGGCTGGAGATAATCCTCCCCCCCCACTACAGATGCCATATTTGGCCTCTCTCAACATACCGGATCTCACCAAACTCACCAATGATCCTATATTGCATGACACCACATGGCCTGCAATGCCAACAAAACTTCCTTCAGACATACCAAAGTTTGAAGGGAAGGCAAAGAATGACTCTCCCAACCACGTCATGACCTTTCATTTATGGTGTTCTTCCAATAGCATTATGGATGACTCCATCAGATTGCAATTATTTCAACGCACACTCATTGGCCCATCAGCTAAATTGTATGTCAAAGAAAAATCAGGGTCCCATGCGACCTTTGAGTCATTGGCCAAAGCATTCTTGAACTTATTCCAGTTACCCATCTGCCATGACAATGGTCTAGAAATACTGTCTAACTTCAAACAAACCTCATCCACACACATCGCTGACCACATTCATGAGTGGCATAGGCGACGTAGTTTGTGTAAAGAAGAAACCACCAAGAAACAGTGTCTCGACTGGTTTCTTAGATCACTTGTCTCTCTCCTTGGAAAGGATGTAGCTTCCACCTTCCCGCAATCTGAAGAGGAAGCCATCAGTAAGGCCCAATAGTATGACCTCATCTATGCATAGTCAGGGTACTTATACACGGTACTTCCTGATATTCCAAAACCTGTTCCATTTGGTCAAGACAAACCTGGGATGTCTCACTCAGCAGACGGACTAATAGGTGCCACCACACACCATGGTCCACAACCCCAACCACCACCAATGTATGGAACACCGCAATACCCGTCGTCATATGGGGGCACTCCTTATTACCCCCCGCCTCCTTATCAACAGCCTTACCCTGTTGCTATACCTCCACCCATCAGTGGACCACCGCCGGCACCTCCCATACATCCACCTCTTCCCACAAACAGTGGTACCCCCTCAACATCAGCTTACAATACTAGCGAAAGCACTACACCTTCCTATGTACCTTATGGATCGGTAACACCACAGAATCCATACTTCCCATTCCCTGTTCCTCCACAACCCATGGCTCCCCCACATCCACATGCAGGGGTAAATTTTGTTCAACCTTCTGCTACTCAAAAATACCAAAATTTTGAACAGTTGAACACAACCAACCCAACTCATCCATCGAACAACGCCAAAAATAAAGGACGGAATAGGAATAACAACAACCCAGGTCAAGGCGGGAATCAACCCCCACAACACCAACCCACTGGGGGCAACCAGAACCAAGGGAACCAAAAACCCCAAGGGGGAAATAATAACAAACACCAAGGGCAAAATAATGTTAAAACCATCTTCCCTTGTGCTCTTTGTGGTGAGTTCGGTCATTACACTCACCATTGCCCCCAGATCGCTGATTTAAAACGGTTGAAAGACTCGGATAGTCTTCCCCATTCTCCTGCACAAACTGCCCCTCAACAGGAACCACAACAATACGGGCAACAATCCCCTCCCGCCGTGCTGCAAAATCCTATTCCACATCAAGGTGTGATAAACACCCAACAGGACACACAACATCCCCCACCTCAGGTAGGAAAATACCACAACCCCAACAATCCAGTAGAGCATACAATTCTCCTCACCAGTGAGGAAGAAATCCTTCTGCAAACCCGTAATCGTCAGTATCATACCCCCGTTGAGTCTCCTCCCCTCACCCCAGAGACAAACCCTACACCAACGGGACCCTCGTTGGTGATTCCTCTCCCTTCCGCTGAACCACCACTACGCATCCCTCGCATCCCCTTGCGCAGGAATGTCCACAACCCATAGGCTAGGGCAGCTCATAACTATAGCTTGGTCGATGACTTAGCGCAATCCCCAGCTGCCATGTCAGTCTTGGAAGGACTCCAGACTTGTCCCACTCAGCAGAAATCACTACTTTCCACCTTAGGGGCAGTTGACCCTGCTGATACTCGACTCATTACCTTTGATCTTGATAGTGGAGAACCTCGTCTTCCCACCTTGATTGCCTTTCAACTACTAGTAAAAATACGGAACATCACAGTTCATCGATGTATCATCGATGAAGGTGCATCTACATGCATTATGTCAAAAACAGTATGGCAGAAACTTGGTTCTCCAGACCTCATACCCTCTACCATGACATTACGAGCTTATGACGGATGACTATCCTCTCCTGATGGGCACTTCCAAAATGTCCCCGTTGAACTCGGGGGCAAGATTATTCTCATTGATATCGAAGTTATCGACGCCCCGCTCAATTATAATATCTTGTTCGTTCATAGCTACATGTACGCTATGAAGGCAGTAGCATCTTTTGTCTTTCGAAAAATGATGTTCCCCCACATTGGGAAGATCGTGACCATCGACCAAGTCTCACATTATGAGCCCAATCCATCTGCCAACCTCGATAACATTCTTCCTCTCATCCACACCAACCAAGACGCATATCCACTTGTCAAGATGGGTCCTGGGATTTTCAAAGATCCATCCTTGTTAGGGACGTACCACAGAGAACCACCACTCCTTCATCCTGCTAATCAAGTATGCATCATATCATCTAACGACACTCACACAGAGTATTCTCTTCCCTCTCAGGAGGCTTTAGTCATTCCTGACATCTCAATAGTCGCAGAACCACTCCTGTCGGAGCCTCCTGCGCACTTGTCGACCTCAACATTCCATGAATCCACATCCCCTCAAGGGAATAATCCTGTCAGGGAGACACTCCCCCAACCCCTCACCCAGATTCCCTTCTTCTACCCTCCCCCAGGTATTAAAGATTTTCAGGTAGCCACAACGCTCACACTACCGAATATGGTGTTAGAAATCCCAGTTTGGTATTTACACCCACCAGAGATGGTCCCTCGACCATCCCTTCCCCCACAAGAAGGACTTCCCATGACGATTCCCATCCTCACCCCCACCACCCCCCCACTCACTAACCTCCCGGCTATAGTTGGGGGCAGGAGAAAGAAGAAAGAGCCCACCGCTCCACTTCCTCCACGCATCCCACCACCTTGCGCACTATGTGAGAAAGAGGGCCACCAAACCAACAATTGTCCATCACTACCTGAATTATGGAATTTTATCCCCCTCAATCAAACTCCCACAACACCCGCCACTACTGCTAATCCCACCAATACCACCAACCCCTCCAGTAGTAAAGGGTTGAGGACCAAATATGCTTGTGCTATATGTTCAGAGTATGGCCATTACACCCATCATTGCCCAACACTGTCGCGCTTTCGACAGACATTAGCGGTTGTACGCCAAAACTTCTAGAACAATCCACGCCCTGCTACGTCCTCTTCAAATATCACTGACATTCTCTATGTCACCACTTCATTCAGTGAACATATGAGATACCCTTTCTCTCTCTGTGATTCATTAGCTCATTTTACATACCAGTGTCCTATGATCCTTGAATACTGACAATGTCAATTTGCCCTGCTTCACCAACTCACAGAGGCAATAATTGACATCACCTCATCACTAGAGGATCTTCATGTCATTTCTCCCGAGCCCGAGGCACTCCCAACGCCTCCATGGTTCTTCAATGATGTCTCTGAGGATTTACCCCGCAATCCCCCCAACTCTCCTACTCATTCCCCTACGGACACTCTCCACCCAACCACCACGAGTACCCCTTTCAATATATGGTTTATGTCGAGTGAACCCTCCCCCTCTCCTAGCAGTGTTCTCCTCGCTTTTTCATCAGGGGGCAACCACACTGTCATCGATATCACTCCTCACGACCCCTTGTATTCCCGGCGTTTCCAATGCGATGAGGAAATACTCGAAGAGCTAAACCACCTAGACTCTCCCTGGGACGCGCTACATCACCGCGCACTCTTCTCTCCACAGGAAGCTTCCATGCCTCCTAACCAAAACCCCATTTACACAATCGAAACCAAAGATTTTATCCCATCCGGACCTATCGATTGGTTCAACAATCCCATTCTTTCCCCTGATGTGTTTGAAGAAGGAAACATGGCCAACATTTCCCCCACCATCAAAATCGACATTTCCATTAAAAATGGCATCGTCGAAGAAATCACCATTGGAGCTGCTTGCACTCCACAGGAAATCGCCACATATAAAGCCCTCTTCAAGGAATACAGGGATATTTTCACCTGGTCATACACAGAAATGCCTGGCCTCGATCCCTCTATTGTTGAACATCGCATCGACACCTGGCCCGACATCACACCAGTTTTCTATAAACAGCGACCGCTACACCCATCCAAAGCCGCGACTATCAAAGCCGAAATCGACAAATTACGCGTTGTCGGGTTTATTTACCCCATCGCTTACACTTCATGGGTTTCCAAACCTGTACCCGTCGACAGAAAATAGGGCACTATCCATGTTTGAATAGACTTTCGCGATCTCAATAACGCATGTCCAAAAGAAAACTTTCCAACGCCTTTCATCGATCAAATTATCGATGACTGCGCCAGCCATGAGGTTCTCTCCTTTATGGACGGATTCTCTGGATATAACCAAATACAAATCCACCCAGCCGATCAGTATAAAACCTCATTCACTACCCCATGGGGTACCTTTGCATATCATTTCATGCCTTTCGTCTTAAAGAATGCCGGCGCAACTTTCCAGCGGGAAATGACATACATCTTTCACGATTTGGCTAAAGTCATCCTCGCCTACTTGGATGACCTCACCGCTCGATCCAAGAAACACACACAGCATCTTGATGATTTAAGAATCATCTTTCAACGGTGTCGTCAGTACAACATCTGCTTGAATCCTCTCAAGTGTGTGTTCTATGTCACCGTCGGGCGCCTCCTCGTTTTTATTGTTTCCCAAAACGGTATTACCATGGAACCCCTCAAAGTCAAAGCTATCACCGAAATTCCACCTCCCAGGAATTTACGACAACTTCAGAGTCTTCAGGGCAAAGCTAACTTTCTTAGATGTTTTGTCTCAGATTACGCCATACGCCCACACGGTTTCCTCCGCTTACTACGTCACGACATCCCTTTTCACTCGGACGACTATGCCCAACAGTCATTTGACGATCTTAAAGCAGCTCTTTCAAATGCACCTTTAATTAGTGCACCTAACTATAATCGCGACTACATCCTCTACATATCAGCATCAGCTGTATCAGTAGTCGGTGTCGTCGTCTAGTTCGGAGATGACAATCATGAACATGTCATTTATTCCGTTAGTAAGAACCTCTCAGGACCACCCTTGAAGTATAAACATGAATAGAAACTTGCTCTTGCAGTTGTCCTCGCAGTCCAGAAACTACGCCATTACATTCTACTTCGCACCACAAAGGTAGTCACAGATTCCAACCCTATGCAGTACTTGCTCAGTCGTCGACAAGTTAACATCAAATTCGCTCGATGGATCGTTATCCTTCAGGAGTATGACCTCTATTTATCAACACCTAAGAGTAAGAAGGCCCTTGTTCTCGCTGAACTGGTCATGGCCCTCCCCTCTGACACCACCAGTGCCCCCGTCAACACCGACTTTCCTGACGAACATCTCTTTTACATCACTTCGTATGATCCTTGTTATGGCGACCTTCTCATCTACCTATGAACTCAAAAGTTCGGTAACCACCTTTCATGATATGATCGTCGACGTATTCGCCATCAGGCCCCCCACTATCTCCTCATCTGAGACATCCTATACCGGCGGGGCGTCGACACCATTCTTCGTCGATGCCTGACTATTGATGAGGCCGACAGAGTTTTAAACGAATGCCACAGCGGTGCATGTGGGGGCCATCTTTCGGGTATATGCACTTCTAAAAAGATTATCCGAGCCGGTTACTTTTGGCCTACCCTGTTTCATGATTGCATTCATGTCGTGAAACGATGTGAACAATGTCAGCTCTATGCCAACAAAGCCCGAGCTCCCCCCGCTCTTCTTCACCCTGTCATTACTGTCGGCCCTTTTTGTAAATGGGGAATCGACTTTATGACTTGTAATCCCCCCTCCAGCAATGGTCACAAATATATTATTGTTGTCGTTGATTACTTCACCAAATGGGCCAAAGCTATGCCCACTTTCAACAACACCGCTGACACTGCAGCGCGTTTTTTCTTTAACCACGTCATAACCCGTTTTCGAGTACCACTCCAACTCATTTTCGACCATGGGAAACACTTCGAGAATGAGATCTTCGTCAAACTCTTGTATCGGTTAGGCTTCTCTCACGAGTTTGCCTCACCCTATTACCCTCAGTCAAACGGACAGGTCGAGGCAGTTAACAAAGTCCTCAAGACCATGTTACAGCGCATGGTTAATAAACATAAAACCAATTGGCATCATATGTTATTTCCTGTGCCATGGGCTTATCGAATGAAAGTGAAGACTGCTACTAGTTTCACACCATTCCATTTATTCCATGGGGTTGAGTCAACTCTTCCCATCGAGTGCGAAATTCCCACCTTACACACCGCAATTGAGCTATTACCTGACACTGCTCCAATGGAGCAGCGCTTGCTGAACTTAGAGTCTCTGGATGAAGATCGTCAATCTTCCTTACAGAACAACGAGGTAGCTAAAAAATGATCCAAGGCTACCTTTGATCACCATGTCAACCTTCGATCATTCCGCGAAGGCGACCTCATCCTGGCTTATGATATCGCTCATGATACCTTTGGACACGGTTTCAAACCATCTTCAGCCATGGGATCAGCATCCCGTCACCTACATCACAGCAGTCCATGGGTCGCTTTTTATCCTGAGCCCCCAGGGCACCTTTTGTTTTCATATCATGTTCAGGTACACATGCACATAGTCACATTTATCAAATACATTCTCATATCTTTGATTCTCTTCAGATGTTGTTCACTTTGGGTATTTGGTTTTCATGTGTGCAGGTACTTTATCATCATCCATCGACACAACCCCTTCAGGTATATACTCAGCACTGGCATGTCGTCTTTCCCGCTGTATTTCATTTACATTTCCAGTAACACCCTCTGATATTGGCCTCTAGGATACCCATTCCCAGCTCTGCAGTACCCATGCCTCCATTTTTTCCTTTTCGGTACTGTTACCCGGTAGCATTCTTACCCGCATGAGTTGTCCCATTCATAGCACCTTTTGACACTTTTGACACTCATGTTGTTCTTCATTACCCTTTAGGGATGGGAGTCCCGATAGTATTTCATCATGTCGCGAATCAACCACATACTCCTTCTCCTTATTTTGCTAGCCTTCCCACACGAACTCCCAGATTATCTCTTTACGGTTATATTTTTTACCTGCAACTCCACAGTATCATGAACCGTTCATTTCATCCACAATCATTTTGCCCATCTGCGAACCTACCTTCATTTCACCTACCTCATACAGAAACTCACCAATGGGGCCCCCACCCTTCATCAGTCTTCCAAGCACATTGTGCCCTCCATGGGCCACCCATATCACACTGGGGCACCCATTTCTGTATCTGTACATTTCTCCCCAATTATTCGTTATTGATTGTACAAATGCCTTTATTTCCAGTCATTACATTCTCTTTTTTTTGTCACCTTTGGTGACTTGCTTCCTTTTGGCCACACGCAACCCATGTCACCCTTGGTTGGAGCATTACTTATCATCTACCCTTGCTGACATCGTCCATACCTTCAAAGTACTCCACAGGTCACTTACCTCTACCCTCTAAATCTGTTCACCTTGTCCCGCCTCTAGCACAACTTATCACCGGTCTTGTTGTCCCCCTGACACTCGACCTTGTTACACGGTTGCGGCCACTCTTTATCTCATACATCCTCCAACCAAGGACAGTCTTGAGTCTTCCCACTTCTTACCTTCATCCATGTACCTCTGTCACTTCCTCACCTCAGTAGATTCCATGAAGCCCTTTGCTTCTGGGGGTCACGTCCCCCTTTTGTCGACATCAACACAATTTTCTGGAAGGGCGACAATAACTTGATTCTCATTCTCCATTCAATGAGAGATCTTGGATGGCACAGGGAGAAACACCATTGCTCCCTGTTGTCGTTGGCCCCCATAACATTCAATGCCAACACTTTCTCATGTTATGGTGGGTCTTACTTTGCGACTATTGCAGTTATTTCTATCATTTTCCGAAGACCTCTGAACTTGGTAAGGCCATCAATGCCCGCATCATCGCCAATACTGAATAATGCGATCCTTGCCTATTATTCAGAATATGTTCCTTTGCAGAATTGTCTTCTGCCTTTATCATCACCGCCCCCGAGGGTGCTGCAATTGTCTACACCAACACTTCCGTCATCTTTTTTCAGAGTTACATAACATGAGCATGGGGCATGCTTGCCTCATTTGTACACAGTCTTCTATTTTTGCGCACCTTAAAGAGGGTCGGGTTCTACCGATTCCTTTTTTCTCCAACGGATCGCTCTGAACGATCCCACTATTGCTCTATCTTACAAAAACATTCTCAGTAGAAGAAACATTGATGGATTTCGGCTATACGTATGCTCCTAACCTCATCCATCAGGGGGCATCTGTTATCACCGAAATTTCGTCCGCACGTGGAGACAAGAACTCAGCATTGTCAAACAATAATGAAGTCATTCATGGCCTTGAATTAATCTCACAGCATTCAAAAAAGGTCAAAAACTATACAAAGTAGTGAAAAATTGAAGATCTCTTTACAGAAGTTGGGCACGTGGGCACATGCGCGGAACAGGAACGTAGAATGCGCACATACGCGCACGATGCGCGACTGTTAGCGCAAAAATCCGTGCACCTGCTAAATGACGCATTTATGAATATGGTCGGCCTCCAAACCACTTATGGTTCAGCTCCCAAGCTGATTTGACCTCCAAATCCGGGCTGGATCCAAATGGTGGGTTGGTCAAAGACCTAATAATGCCCTAAATGGCCTCTTTTCACACTACAAAGGAGTTACACAATAACCCAATGCAATGCTATAAAAAGCCATGAATGCACCTCATTTTCTCAAGAAATTTCATGTAATGTTATGCTGCCTATATTGTTTTAAGGACTCCATCCTTGACAAAGAACACATTGGCACCATTTCATTGAGCAATCCACCTCTCCATTGAGTGGATTTGCAAGAAGTTCTTTCACCACCATTTTCATTTTTTCTTGTTGTAAGGAGAGCAAGCTTGTGAGGGTCCAAGAGCCTTCCCTTGAAGGAAGAAGGGACTCATAGTCCCCTTTCTTCTTGGTGCTTTGATTTCATCAATAGATCAGCCTAAAAACATTGGTGACATGGGTCTTTTTGTGTTTGTTATCTCTATGTCCCTATGCTTCTGATTTTTTTTTTTATTAGTTTAATTCTTGCTTATAGTTTTGTTTTTCTTTCTCTAACTCTTTCCTCTACAACTGTCCTGCCCAGCAAGACCCAATTGGGCATGCAAGCACCTCTTATTTTCTCACCAAGGTGACGAAAAGGGTGCAACAATGTTGAAAGCGATGTTCCTTGTTTTGCAGTTGAGGAGCTCATGTGGAATGTGAAACCTCTGTGTTGCGTCAATGAGCGCGTTATACAACTTGGAGAACATCATGTTTTTGAAGGCCATGTTCTCCAAGTCCGCCCTGGAATTCCATGGCTCAAACATCTTTGCAAGTCTCCCCTTTTCTGCTAGCACCAACGGTCTTCTAGCGAGTGGCTTCCACTTGATCATTGTGAATGCCAGCAACATGTATCCATATGTGAAGGTGCCTCCCTTCTCCTGGGCTTCCTCGCAAGACATGAGTAGTTCCTCCAACATGTAACTACACCAATTGAATACAACGGCATTGGCACAAAAATGTGTTATTGATAATGCATCCAGTGTGCATTCTCCCTTGTAATATGACCTCATGAATTTGTTGTCTATGATGTAGCAGCCAGTCCCAACCATCTCTGGTAGTATGGGGTCGATTTTGGCTATGTGCCCCCCCCCTCTACGTGTGAAACCTTTCATATAGGTTGGGCTCCCCTTTATTTTTTCCATGCTTAATGGGACCCTGGAATCCTTTAGACACGTCCTCGCCCTCAAGGGACAGTTTAGTAAGATAATGGATTTCTTTGGCGTGGATTGGATACTGCCTATCCAACCAGAGACTTCTATCGTGCACCCTGTTGATCAGGAACTTGGTGCACTGCGCAACATCGCCAGTGGTACCGAACACTAGTAAGTCTATGAGGTTCATAATATTTGAGTTGAAGAGGTTGATGAATTCAATCTTTGGCACAAACTGCATGCCTCCCAACTCATCTAGAGAGACACTCCAGAAGACGTATATGTTCATCTGGGGGAACAAGACTGGATATGTTAAGTCAAGATCAAGGAGCTTCACCTGCTCCACCTTCCCCTTGATATCACCCACGACCTCGACTCAGGGGTCACAGGGCTCATCTGGTACTACATATTTGGTCATGGTGCTTCAGCTTCTTGTATCTCTTGGCATTGAGTTTTGGATTATGAGAAAATTCCGCGACGAAACAAGGATTTGGTGGTCACAACTATGGGTCTCAATATTACACAGGCTTGCTTTCTCTACAAAATTTGAAAATCACTAAGTGCTTCTGGAAACAATGTGTTCTACGGTGTGCTCTTAGAGCCTTATAGTTGGGCTTAGCTAGAAAGTTCAGTAATAACTATTGTTCATCATTACCCTATGGACGCAACTTGGATCTGAGTTGTCCGATGAGACTGGTTAACATGGTAAATCCTATTGGGTGATTATGGCATTTACCATGCAATTTGGATAGGGAAGTGGTCAATTTCATACCTTTCCATTTGACAGATGGGAATCGCGATGCGAATAATGATGGCATCTTCGCGTATATTGGATTTATGGCTTAACTGAATTTAGAAGGGATACCGTACTAACAATAAAGGATGTGACTAGACTAGGTTTGTGTGGCACATGGACTCATATTGTGTTCGGATTCGTTCTCCCTCTAACCACAAAGGGGTCCCTATCATATTAATGACTGTAATTAATGTGGTCTTGAAGTTTTTGATCCTACACTGTTGAGTAAGAATTTATGCATCAAACAACACTTAGACAGAAAAATAAATGAACTACATGTCGCGACGCAACACTGCACACATCGAATTTATTAACTGAATTTACAAAAATTGCAAAAAAATCAAATATAACTATTATACATGCTCCTTTGGACTAGAGAAACAGTCATTTTATCTCAGTTCTAAGACATATAGGGTTTCAGGTGAGCGACATTCACCCATCCTAGCCACAACATACCATCTAGTTGTGCAAATCTGACTTCTCTAGAAGGTCGGATCTTTGCAACTATAATTGGTCCCAACCAATGCATGCGCAACTTGCCAGGATGCTTCTGGTACCAACTGTCATATAGTAGGACCTTGTCTCCTTGCACAAATACTTTAATCTTAATGTGTCTGTCATGCCAAGATTTTTTCCTTGCTTTCTCAACTGACTGATGGAAGTCTGCTAAAAACCTGGTCTCTTCAAGTTCTTGTAACTCCATGAGTCTATGCGCAACTGATTCTTGCTCTAAAATATGTGTGATTTGTGAAATGTACAAACTTGGAGTAATGAATTCAGCAGGAGCCATAGCCTCTTTCCCATAAAATATCTGAAATGGTGTGTACCTGTGGAGTTTCTTTGTGGTTGTCTTGTAAGCCCATAGTACTGGTGGAACTTTGTCATCCCAATCTTCCCAGTTTGCACAACAAACCTTCATTAACCCTCTCTCCATAATCTTGTTGAACGCTTCTATTGTTCCATTGGCTTGCAGGTGGTAGGGGATGCTTTTGTGATGTTGTATCAAGAACTCTGTTGTAATATTTGATATAGTGCTACTAATAAAATGAGCTCCCCGATCATTGGTCAGACTCCTAGGACATCCAAATCGAGTGATAATATTTTCAAAAATGAACCTAGCAGTAGTATCGGTTGAGCAATCCTGAATAGTTGTTGCCTCAACCTAATGTGTAAGGTAGTCAATTGTGGTAATAATGTACCTAACCTTTGAATTATTAGTTGTGGGGTTGATCAGCCCAATTAAGTAAACCGCCCACTTCTCAAATGCTTGTAAAGCTCGAACTGGTTGAAGTGGTAATTTATCTCATTGTGATGGCTTACCCACTCTTTGATAGACATCGCATGATCTAGAATATGCCTTTTCATCCTTGAAGAGCGTGGCCCACCATAGTCCATCTTGGAGGAATTTTTGCGAAGTGGCTTTTCCTCCTATATGACCTCCCGCAACTCCATTTTGGCACTCCCATAATATATCCTGCCTTTCATGATCCAAGACACATCTCCTGAAAATACTATATAGTCCCAATTTATACAATTTCCCTGTAATTAACTAATAATTCATTGCTCTAACCACCATATGGTGTTTCTGGGTTGCGTAATATGTTTCTGGGAAGGCTCATGTACTTAAGAAGATTGTTATGTCTTCCATGTACTCTGGTATGGCCTCAGCCTAGAATTTATATGAATCTGGGATCTAATCGTCAACTTCTCTACCACTTTCCCTTGACTCTAATATAGACATGTGATTAGGTCCTACGTTGCATCTTCCAGGCTTAATAATCACTTCAAAAGAGAATTCCTAAAACAATAGAAACCATCTACAAATTCTCCCTTTCAAAACAGGTTTGTGAACTAGATATTTCAATGCATAATGATCAGTAAAGAACTTAAAATGAGAACCTAACAAATAATGTCTAAATTTCTGCAAAGTATAAATCATAGCTAAACCCTCCCTTTCTATCATTGTGTACTTACGCTCATCTTGCGATAACTTCCTTCTCACAAAATAGATAAGATGATCCATGGCTCCATCTCCAACTTGCACTAATATATATCCTAAGGTAATGCCTGAAGCATCTACGTGGACATGAAATTAGTTTTCCCAGTTTGGAAATATCAGAATAAGTGTTGTGTTGAGCTTCTCCTTTAGGGTCTCGAACACCTTATCACATTCTGGGGTCCATTGGAACATTTCAGCCTTTTTCAATAGATTCTCCAGAGGTGCAATGATATTTTCATATCTTCTGATGAACTTGCGGTAGTACCTTGTGTGTCCCAGCATGGAGCACAACTTCTTATCACTCGTAGGTGGCAGCATATTCACAATTACGACAACTTTGGTTGGGTCTACCAGTACTCCCTCTCAGCATACTATGTGGCCCAACAAATTTCCATGTGGTACATAGAAGATACATTTTCTAAGATTCAATGATATCTGCAATTCTTTTCATCTGTCAAACATTAGACTTAATAGCACTACATGTTCCTTGAGTAGACTTTATATCGTCCAATCATCCATATAAACTTCTATAAACTTGTGAATAAATTCTTTCAAAGATGCTATTACAATCTTGGAGAAAATTGCAGGGGTGTTCTTTAAGCCAAATGGCATCACATTGTATGCAAAAGACCCCCATTATGTTATGAATGTGGTCTTATTTTTGTCCTCTTTGGCAATCCTTACTTGGTGGTACCTTGAAAATCCATCTATAAATGAGTATGATTATTTCCCCGCAACATGTTCTAGCACCTCATCAGTAAAATGTATTGGAAAAGGGTCATGCACATAGGAAGAGTTAAGGATTCTATAGTCTACACAGACCCTGATATCCTCTATGCCTTTATTTCTCTGGATGACTATTGGGCTGACCCATTCTTATTCTTCCACTACAAAAGTAAGTCCATCTTCCAACATCTTGTCTATCTCCTTCTTAACCTTCTCTTTTACTCTAGGGTTAAGATGGTATGGTCTATGCCTCACAGGCTTTGATCCTGGTTTTAATTTGATTTTAATTTCTCCCATAACTCCTTTGATTCCTTTTAACTCTGAAAAGGTCTTTGGGAACAAATCCTCATATTCCTGCAACAAACTCTGTATTTCTTGACTAGTATGTTCATCCCAGTAATCTCCTGCCATAGCTATCTTAGGTTAATCTGTGGTCCCTATATTGACTTTTCGCAACTTTAATGGGTGATTATAAGAATTATCAGTATGATTGGGTATGATGTTCTGGATTTCTCTATTCCCTTATGTCTCTTTAATGGCTAGGTTTCTTAGTTCCTCTAAATCATCTGGGATTTCTGAATCCCTACCAATCTTATAGCACTCTATATGCTTCTTGTCTAAGGTTAGGTGAATATTAGTCTGTAGTTCTCGGCTATGTTTTTCACATACCACTAGGTTTGATTTCTGATTACTGTTGTTTATAAAAAGAAATTCGTTGATTCTTTGCAAGACTACTTTAAGCTCAGGGTACTTACTTGTAAATGAGAAGTCCTTGAAAAAGTGATCTTCCAACGTTTTCCAGTCGTTGGTCTATATTTTGGTTTCTTCATGCATGAACCAAGATTTTGGGATTGGACCTACTGAGTGAGGAAATACCTGAACCCATAAATGAGAGGGTATTTCTGCAACTTGCCATTGTGTCACACACTGTTCAATATGTGCTTTAGGACCAAATTCTCCATTGAACGATTGCACAACTTGGAAATCTGTTTGCATCTTTGATTCCAGTTGCTCCTTATATTGAAATCTATATTTTATAGCTTGCTTCACATCGCCCCAATTTATGAGTAATGCTTTTTGATTGGCCCACCATCTGGCAGGGGTGTCCTGTAGAGCCAAATCTAGTACTGAGATCCTTTGAACCTATGCTACCTTTTCTTCCATGCTGAGCAGAAAACTGTCAAGTCCTTAGGTACCATCATATACTGGGTTTTCTCTGACTTTGTTCCCAACCCATCTAGTTGCTCTGACAGTTGTGCATCTCCTTGAGACTCTTTCATATGAGCCTTGTTTCCAACTATCAAATGCAAGTTCTGAATCTTTGTCCACTGACTGTATACTCCTCCAACTTATCGATCTATCAGCAGTAGGATTTATGTAATCTTCTCTTGTTCCTGTTGTTACAGTGTACAACTGATTCAATTATTCTCCCTCCATATTGTTTTCCATTGGCTCTGTATATCTAGGGCCTACATATGGATCCAGGGGTTGAACTACCTTGATTCCATCTACCTCAAATGTCATGGTGTCTTTCTTTAGGTCGATCATTGCATAGTTGTCATAGGCCCAATAAATCCCAAGTAGTGCAAGTTAAGGGTCCTTATCCCCCATGATCTCAATAACCTCAAAGTCATCTACAACCTTCACTCCCACAACATTTATTTCCACATTCTCCAATCTTCCTATGGGTAAAATACAATATTGGTTGGCCATCCTTTCCTGGATTGGGGAATATGTCAACTAGGGTTTTCCTAGAGCTTCCCAAGTCTTTTTAGGCAAAATGTTCACATAAGATCCTAGATGTAACATAACATCCTTAATATCAAATTTGTCTAGTTGGGCTACTAATCTGAATTATTTTCCAATTCGTACTTTCCTTCTTTGCACCCTCTGAGAATTATTCTTAGGAATATTAGTCCTTATTCTTGCTTCTGTGGGTTTCCCATTTCCTAAAACTAGGTACAACTCATTTTGCAACTTCTATGTTAATTGGTTATTCCCGATAATATTAGAGAATAATTGAAACCAAAGGTTGACTACATTTTGAGTTTGCTCAGATTGTCTCGATGTGACTACAGGGTTTCTAGGTGCAGGCAGTTAAGCAGGGACTTGCACAATCTTAGGGTAAACAATAGGTTGTGGGGGTTTCTCGTGCATCTCAGGGATAGGGATATTCTGAAATACTTCTATGGCATTTTAAAGAACAAATTATATTTTAGAGGGTCATACCTATCTTCTTTAGGTGTTTATTTTTGGATCTGAGGTAGATTATCAGCATCATCTCCTGACTTTGCTCCTCCTCGAGTGACGATATTGAGGTTGGGAAACTATCCTTTAATAAATCTCTTGATTTCTGAACTGATGAGGTTAGTTCCTCATTAATGTACCTGATCTTCCCATTTTGAAATTAGTTCTAGGAAGTATTTAGTTGTGTTCCCATTAGTTTTGTAGTGAGAGCACCATGGCTTCCTCAGATGAGGATAGTCTCTCGCCATATGGACTTTCTCATCACAGGTATAACATATGTTGGGTCCTCGTCCCCTGGTTATTCCTCCTTTGAAGTCTCCTCTAGCTCCACCTCCTCGACCTCTTCCCAATTCCTAAGGGTTTTCATTCACCCTTAATGTTGTTCAATCCAACCTGTCTGCAAGTGCATCCAACACTCGACATTGATTAGTAGTATGTGTGGTAGATGCGCAGAACTCACAGTGTATGGTATTTTGTACTATTGAATATTTCTACATAATGGGGCACTGTCTAGGCCCATGCCCATGGATTCGGAAAATCTTGCAATACTCGACTGTTGGTGTTGCTCAGATTCCTGGAAAAGCATGATATGGGGTGGGGTTATGGAATGGTAAATTCGCAGATACTTGCACAAATCCTCCCATGGGTCCTGGTGAGGTTCCCATATGATTCTGAGGAGGTCCCATTCCTCTCATTCATGGACATTTATTTACCATATGTCCTTCTATGTAACATCCAGTACACTAGACCTGTGGTCACCCTAGTCTCGGTGTCGTTAATTCTTGAATATTTTCTATAAGCGTTGATATTTTCCCCTGTATTTGCGCCAAATTTGCATCTACTGGGGGTTTGGTCACTCTCAGGCTCCCAGGATATCCCGCCATGGATTCAATCTTCATTGATTATTCCAAGTCATCTATCAAAGTGGTTATCCACTATTGCATTAGTGGAATCCATGTCAGAGGTAGAAATACTTGAATATACCATTCTCTTTGATGTTCCTCATGGATTGGATGTGATAACCTCCCTATAGCATATCTAAACTTTTTTTTTTATTCCCAATTTGATTCACCTTCCCTTTATTGAATATCATGCAACTCAGACAGAGCCTATTGTTCTAACTGAGGTAGCTTAAACTTCACTATGAACTTTGTCCATACTTGGGTGAGTGTGAACGCTTGACCTTGCATTCCTGGCACTCCTCGCTCAATAATATTCATGTACCATTTGAGAGCACAACCTCTCAAGGTAGTTTGGAACTCAAACAAATTATTCGCATCTGGAGTCCCTCTGGACCTCCATATTGCTTCACACAAGAACCATTGTTACTCAACATGTTGATCTCCCTTACCCCAGAATTCTGGGTATCGGGCAATCGAACCTCCCACATGACCACCCATTGATGATCTTTTTTCTCCTATCAAAATGAAACCTAATGGTCCTGCTTGCAACCTACCAGGGGATCCCAATATCCTCCCTGTACTTGCACTTCCTGGCTATGACTGACTAACTAATTGCACTGAACATAATTAGAATAAGAGGGTAGTATCGAACTTACCACTTGTATAGAAGACACTTTGGGTATGGGCGATTTGGGGTTGGTGCAACTAACTTTGGGGTGGTTTTCTTTTATCTGGAGGATCTTGTTTTCTTCCACCGGAGCAGTCTCTTCAGCTGGATTCTTGATCTTTCCTAGCATCGGGGTTGAATCTTCTCTTTATTCTTCAAGATTCATGTTGGCTTCCTTCTCCCTTACTTCTACACCTTCTCCTTCTTTTACATCATCCTAGGGACTTCTTTCTCTCTATGCTTCTCTCTCACTTAATCTTTGACTGGCCAGTCTATCCTATATTATCATCTTCTGCAACTCTTCCATCTGTCTTTCCTCTACTTCTCCTGGTCTAAATTATTTTCGCAACTTCTTGGATTGTCTTTCTTCCTTATTTATCTTCCTATGCCACCACTTCTCAACTATGGGAGCTCTTTTCAAGGCTCGCTTGTCTCTTGAGTCCATTTCTTGTTGTTTCCCCCACTTATCAAAGAACTCTTCCCCCCTCTCTCAGGACATGACTCCACCCCAAACTTGCCCAACCCCAAGTGAGGGTGTTTACACTGCCATCTCAATTGGGGACATAGTTAGCATCCCCTCTTCCATCAAAAAAACTTTAATTGACGGGGGGATTTCTCTCAGCAGTCTTCCCCTTGCATCTTTCTTGAAATATGCCTCTGCTCAGGAAAAATATTGGTGATTATCGGCTTAAAACTAAATAATGTATCCTTATAATGTGGTATTGACCCATAAATAAATCGCTCGTGTGACTAGACAATCCATCCGACGAAGTGTTGCAATATTTTTTGCATCCCAAGTACAGGTCCTCTTGACTCGTTCTTGGAACTCTATAGATTCTTGGATCCTATCTATCCAGTGGAATATTTCTTCTAGGAACTTAACCCAGTATATCTCGTACCGGTTGCTTGATCTTTCTGAGTAAAAGACTACCTCCCGAGTATCTTTCACAGATCTTCTTCTCAGCTCCACTTCTTTCCATATTATTATCACTGAAATTTCATCTGCAACATTGCATGCAAATGGTTAAAAAAATACAACAGTTCCAAACACCTATTAGTTCACTTGCAGCACCAAACTACATTTCCAAGAGGAAAAAACTATACCATTGGGAAAAAATTGGCATGCGTTGAATCACTAAAGGAAGCATGTGCATAGTCTGTGGGCCAAATAAGTCTATAGAATGCACAATGCTCCATATGTGCGAATGTGTACGATAAAATCTAGGCACTCATATGAATGGTGAATTTATGGTTCTTGTCATCCCCTCCCACTTATGGATCAGCTCCCAACTTTATTTGATACTTAGATCTAAGCTGAATCTGAATGGGGGGTTGGTCAAGGACCAAAGGGTGCCCTAAAGGGCCCCTTGTTCACAACAAGAACTAGTTGAATAATGCCTTGAACACATTCTATAAATGGAGGCCATGGGTGCACTAAGAATTTAAGATTTCCATAGTATTGTTATGCTACCTCAATCCTCCCTTGAGAATCCTCTTTTCTCCTTGGAGTATTCTAGAAACATTCCAATAGGCCATTCCACTCACCTCTTGAGGGAATAGGCTTTGATTTCTTCATCATTTTCTTTCTTGTTTACCATTGTAAGAAGAACTCTCCATTAGGGAACTCAAGATCCCTCCCAAGGAGGAAGAGGGGACTCATAAGTCCTCCTTTATCTACATTGTTTTTCCAACTAATATAGTTATCCATTGGTGGCATAATCTTGGTCATTTGGTTGATTGTTTTTGGTTCAAAGTTTCTTATGCATTCTAGTTTTATTTCCTTCGGTGATTTTAGTTTATTTACTTGTTTATTTCATGTTCTTGGATTGTTTAACTCATGCACTAACCTCTGTCTTGTCTAGCAGGCCCAACTAGACTTGCAAGTGCCCTTCTTTTTCTCATCCAAGTGATGAAACAGACACAACACTCCTATTTCTTAGATTTTCTAATATTATTTGGAAATATTCAAGGGAATGATCACCAACTCCACATATATTACAGAATTTTAAATCAATTTTCATTCATGAGATAGTTTCGGATTAGATGGTATTCCTTTAGATAGATAAAGTATTGGATGTTATCGAATATTCCTTGATCTCTTCCTCCTTGTTTGTACCAACCATGGTATCCTCCTTTATATCCACCTATGCCTTGATATTGTTGGGTTGTTATATTCTTTGCAGTGAAATTCTAGTCGAGGTGGATCAACTAACAATCAAATCTAAGGTCAAGTTGGTTCAACCGAGTAAAGTCGAAGTTGAAGAAATTGAAATCAATTGGAAGGTTGAGGTAGATGAACTGGGTAATTTTGAAGTCGAATACATCAACAACAATTCAAAGGTCAAGGTGGTTCGACCAGTTAAATTCGAAGTCAAAGACATTGACAGCAAGTCAAAGGTTGAGTTGGTTCAACTGGGTAAATTCAAATTCAAAGACATCAACAACATGTCAAAGAGTTCGACTAACAAGAGGTCAACATGAGGGCATGTGGAAACTGAATGAAGACCAAATGAAGGTTGAATGGTAGTCAACTAGTAATCTGACTTGGTAGTCGATTGCAACAGAATCCCAAGATTCATGGGATTTTTAGCCAATGATTTGTGTGAAAGTTCAATTGGATACAAGGTTGTTCTTGTGTAAAGAAAGAAGGTATGATGTTGATTGTGTCTTAGGTGTGGACCAAGGTTAGGCATGTAACCTTTTATTTTGAATGAATAAGACAACAAGAGAGAAGAACACTCAAGGAATTTTGGTTTTCCTAGTTTGGGTTTCTAGGGTAAAATCTCTATGTATTATGTGTTTTCGTTTTCATTTACTTTCTTGTTGAAGTATTTCTTCCTCTCTTCTTCTAGGTTTAGTGTGGAAGTGTTCCTCATTTCCTAACATGTGGTATCATAGCTTGGTCTAACAACCTTATATCTAAGCTAAACCCTAGGTTCAATAATATTCGTAAGTCAAAAATATTTAAAGATTTTGTTAAAGAATGGAGAGCAACTCCAAAATAGAGATCGAAAAATTCAATGGCCAGAATTTTGAGTTTTGGAAGCTTAAAATTGAAGATATATTTGTGGATCGATAAAAATAGGAAGACATTTGTCTGGGTACCATTCCAATAAGTATGTCAACGAAAAAATGGGAGAAACTCGAGAGAGGGAAAAGGAGTACGATTCGACTTTGTCTTGCAAATTCAGTATTTCTAAATGTCTCAGGTGAATGTTATGCCAAGAAACTGTGGGACAAGTTGGGTATCTTGTACCAGTCGAAATCCCTAGTAAATAAGTTGTTTCTCAGAAAGAAACTATATCTTTTGAGGATGACTGAGGAAAGTTCAGTGAATAGGAATTTAAGTGTGTTTAATACCATTTTAAGCCAGTTATCTTCTATGGATATTAAAATCATTGAGGAGGAGAAATATGTTATCTTATTATGTTCTTTTTCAGACTCATGGGATAGCTTAGTCATGGCTATAGGGACAAATTCAACCAAACTAGTGATAGAAGATGTGGTTGCATCTCTATTTTCAGAAGAAATGATCCAGATTTTATGAGCAGAACAAACTGAATACAGATTATTAAAAGATGCTTAACACAAAATGTGATAGATCTTCTCAATGAATTGGGTGGCTTTGTTAGCTTATGGTGGAGTAGGGGATGATTCGATCGAAGTGGTCTCTAGGGGTAGTGTAACATCCATGGGGCCCAATGGTTGGAATCCCAACCCCACCTAAAAGGGGTTGTGGCTAGTTAAGTTATGCAGGGCTTAGTTGTAGCTATGTTGGACATAGGAAATAATCTCATCCCATGTGCAAGGGTGTTTTGAATTGTACACGCACAGGATATGTATGATTATCTCATTGACGACCTCAATTTGGCCATTTGTCTTGGGGTGTAAGGTAGTGGATTTGGTGAGCTTGGTATCCAATAATGACCAAAGGCTTGACCAGAATGTGTTGAGGAACTGACTGTCATGGTATGAGATAATGGTTTGTGGGATCCCAAAATGTACTCATACTCATTCAAAGAAGAGCTTGGCAGTGGCTTATGTTGTGATGTTCTTCTTGCAGGTGGCTAGAATCTCCATCTTGGAAAAGCGATCAACAACCAAAAAACCATGGTCATTTCCCCTCTTGATGGATGGGAGGCTCTAAATGTAGTCCATTGAGATGGATTTTGATGACCTATCAAGAGTAGGCAGAGGGTTGTACATGCCATATTTCTTTGTGGTCGGTTTGGAAATAGTGTAGGCAGTGCAGGACCTAATATACTTTTTGACATCTTGTCAATTTTTTGGCCAGTAGAAATGTTTCTGCAGCACTACCACTGTCTTTTCGATGCTAAAGTGTTCTGCCACCCGAATGTAATGAGATTCCAAAATCATCTTCCCACACTTGCTTGATGGAACATAGAGATGGCCCAGATGGCACAACAGCCTGTCCTGAAGATGGAAATTAGTGACCACTGATTTGGAGCCCAACATTTGGTAGGTGGTGGAGAAGTCCAGTTCTATCTTGTAGAGGTGGGGCCATCCGTAGGTCTCATGACCGCAAGAGTCTAGCACCATGGTGAGTGTCGCAACTAGAGGTCGGCTGAGGAAATCAGCAACTCAGTTGGTACTTCCTTTTTAATAATTGATGTTGAGGTGGAATTGTTGTAAGTGTGTGGACCACTTCTGATGGTGGTCATTTTGAAATTTTCCTTGGGTCTGCATGAACTGTAGTGGATTTTGATCAGTTTGGATGATTGTCTCCTTCCAAGAATGTAATGTCTCCACTGGCGTCAAACTTGCACAATGGAGTACATTTATTTTTCATAATTAGGGTACTTACAGATAGCATCTGATAGTTTCTCACTATGATATGCCATAGGGTGGTTGTTTTGAGTGAGAAATATGCCCATAGCATAGTATGAAGCATATGTCTCGATCTCAAAAGGATGTTGTAAGTTTAGTAATGAAATTACTAGGGATAAACACAAACGATTATTCAAGTCCTCGAAGGATTTTTGTTGGCACAAGCCCCACACAATTTTTTCCTTACCACCACCCCTGGTTACTTGGTTGAGGGCCCATGCGATATGAGAGAATCCCAACAAAAACCTACAATAGATATTGGCGAGGCCCAAGAAGATCTAAAGTTGAGTGAGTGTGGTTGGGTCTGGCCAATCATGGATGACCTGGATCTTGGCTAGATCCACATGAACACCATGTTGATCAATTATGTATCCTAAGTAATGCACCATTTCCATGTCGAAGAAGCATTTTTCCAAGTTTGCATATAGTTTATGTTGTCGCAGGGTGTGAAGAACCTGATGAATATGCTGCAAGTGTTCCACCCAAGTCTTATTGTATGTGAGGATGTCATCTAGATAAACCACTACAAAATTATTGTTTAAAGGTCGTAGGATATCATCCATCATCCTCATAAAAGTTGTTGGAGCATTTTTTATGCAACCCCCTACTCCCTGTAGGGCTGCGCAACCTCTCGGTCAAATGATCTTCGATTCTTGAGTATGATGACTCTCTGAAATCTTAATGGTTTCCTTCTGTATCAAGACATAGGCCCTTTTGGATTCTTGGTGTAGGTCTGATAGAACCTGTAAACTTACCTTTCGCTCGGCTTCAAAATCTCAGAGTGCTAAGCGATATCTCCTTTTTAGATAAGCCCTCTCTTGATTGTGACCTTGGGCGATGACCATGTGATTGTGGGAGAACCCACAAGCGGTTTGGAGTTAAACTATTGATACCTCAATGCTCCTACGACTTCCATGTGTCCCCTTGATGGAATGATGGTTTGAATTGTGGCCCACCCTCGATATCTTAAACTCCTTGCAATTCTTATCCCCGCAATACTATGGGATCTTTGATCTCACAATATTTATGATAACGTCTAAATCAATGATCAGATATGTGCCCTTCAAATCTATGGACCATATTTGCTTCCTTTGAATCAACAGTTGATATCTCTTCACAATTCTAGACTTCGGGGATTTGAAATATCAAACCCATCTTCCTCCGTACTCTAATCTCCCAAAATTAACAATCTGCAAACAACTATCATGCTCGATAAACGGTTCTTCTCCCACTATGTATGTTCGACCTTTCAACATAGATCAATGGTCCTACGACCCTCTTCTCGATCGACAATTGATATCTCCTCCAGGTCTTTGGACTTATGATATCTCAAATCTCAAACTTCCTTTTCCCCAATGGATTTTACCTGGAGTCTGTAATCCACTGATGTGTGTCCTCCTGATCTAACGATTGAGGATTTCTTCAGGTCTTTACCTGGAATGCATGGATCTATGCCATGTCCCTCTTATATATGGTGGCTACAAATCACTTCAGGACTTTACCTAGAGTTCACAGATTCATGCCACGTATCCCATAGATCTCACGGTCCAGATCTTACTTTGGGTCTTCGGGTCTTCGCACTCCGACAATTTTATTTCTCAAACTGAAAAACCCACTTCAACTTCCCTAGATATTGAGATCTCCTGCCAAGTGTCTCCTCATAGATCGATGACTCTTGTCTCTTCGGGTATTCATGCTTTGGATATTTCAACGCTTCAACCTCCACCTTCCTCTGGATCTTCCAACCTATCGACACATATCCTCCTGGATCAACAATCCAGATTCGCTCTATCCCTTCAACTCTCTGCGCTTCAGGTGTTTCAAGTTTCAAACTTGCTTCCTCTTGGACTTCACAGTATCTGATGGTCTAGATCCTTTCTGATGATCTGACAATTGATCCTTGCCCCAAACAATCTGATGGCTCAGATCTATTTCTGTGATCAGACGACTAAGATTCTACTTCGAGGTTTCAGTTCTTCGGACTTCAGAAACCTCAAAGTCCAACCCCGATAGGTTCTCTCTCCTCTATGCTATGAATTTATAAGGCTCTTACACCTTCCTCTGATCGTACGATTGTCGGTCCTCTTCACTATGATCAAACTATCATAGTCTCTCCTCCTCCTCAGCTTCTGATATCTTCCCACTTGGAAGATTTATCAATCTTCAAAGGTTTCAAACCTTTGTTCTTTCTACAAGTCTGACTCTGGGATCTCATCAACACTTTGGAATAGTGTTATCTCTTCTAAGATTCAGTCCTTAGAAGGATTTCTATCTCCCACGCACTCCTTGAGTTTGAAATGCACACCTTGCATATGAGTGTGAGAAGAGAAACAATTGAAACTCATCTAGTTTTGTCACAACTTCCTACAGTCAATATCTCGAACAATCATACATGAATGAACTAAAATAAATCACATACATAGAATATAACATTCATTCATCAATACATCAAATGAACACAGTCCAAGGATTTGGGACAATTATGCTTGTTCTATTCATTCATGAAAACAAATTACAAAATGTTTCTTCTACTCTACTCTACTCTATTGATCTCTCTGATCTCTATCTCATTCTCTCTACTCTGTCTATCTGTTACAATACAACAATGAAAAAAATATCTAAGGACTGGCTCCACGAGCTCTCTCGTCCTGTCTGAAATATATCCTATCAATTCAAAGTTGTTACCTACTTTGTCCTATTACAATAACTACCAGTTATTTCCAGATAGAGTCAAGACTCGATATATGCATTCTCTTACAGTCCTTCATGACTTTACAAACAAGTTACAATTTTAAAATGTTGTTTACAAAATATCCCCACAACTGATTTATCTCTAAAATAAATTTTTGATTTGAAACTCGATCCTGTTGAGATGTCATTTGTTTGCCTCCACGCATGTGTTGTTGACTTGGAAGGTGATTCTCTTGCATCATAATCCTCTATTTAAAAAAATTCATGGACTCATGTCCATGAGCTCATTCATTGTTTTTCCATGCTTCAAAATATCAGATTCTGTAACCCAACTGGCATATTCCATTGGATGATCTTTCCACTTCACTAAGTATTTAGGATATTTCTTCCTCCTGGTTTTCTTTCCATCCCTTTGTTCAATGATTTTCTATGTCTAAGGTTTTTCTATTGTGGGAAATTTCTCTTCCCACTAAATTTATTTCTTATCATTTGATTCTCCTGCTTCATCTCTCCTGTAAGGATACATGTCTGCAACATTGTCTGGCAACTCAATTTCATAAGCATTGGTTGTGAATTTTCTGAGAATCTCGCATGGTCTTATCTTCTTCATCTTCAATTTGTTATACGTTCCCCTTGGAAACCTTTATTTTCTCAAATGAGATAAAACTTCATCTCCAACTTCGAATTGAACTTCTCTCCTCTTTTGATAAACTCTACTCTTGTATTTCTGGTTGTTGTCATGTAGCTTCTCTCTGACTCTGTCATGGATTTTCTGCATTTCTCCTGCAAAATCCTCTGCTCCAAAAATTTTAAACTCATCTTGATTCAGATCTCTCAACTATGTAATCCCTCTTGGTTGTATACCATACACAATTTCAAGTGGACTTTTCCCTATGCTCATGTTCACTGAACTGTTGAATGCAAATTCTTCTTGTGCTAGAATATGATCCCATTGTCAACCTTGCCCAATGACTAATCTTCTTAACAAGTTTCTAAGACTCTTGTTTACTACTTCAGTCTGTCCATTTGTCTGAGTGTGATATGCTGAACTAAAGGACAAGTTATTCCCTGGCCTCTTCCATAGATTCCTCCAAAAGTGTCCTACAAATTTGGTGTCCCTGTCTAAGACTATTCTCCTCGGCAATCCATGTAGTCTCACCACTTCTCTGAAAAACAAATTAGCTTTGTGTGTAGCATCATTTGTCTTATGGCATGGTATGAAATGTGTGATTTTTGAAAATATGTCCACCACAACAAATATGGAATCTCTCCCTTTTTGAGTTCTAGGTAATCCCAAAACAAAATCCATACTGATTGCATCCCACGGCCTCTCTGGAATTGGTAATGGCTGATACAAACCAGTGTTTTGTTGTCTTCCTTTTTCATATTGACAAATCATGTTAGAAAAATAGGACCATGGAGCAATAAAATAAAACAAATGCAGAGATAAGACATAGAAGATACACAATAAAAGAGAGACATAGATTTACATGGTTCACCCAGTGTGGGCTACATCCACTAGAGAAATTTCCAAGTCATTTCTTTATTATTATCCAGCAAAATCAAGGGATAAAACCTATAGCAAAATCCACTGTAACTTCTTCTTCTTTCTCTCATAGTCTCCTCTCTTAGAATACAATACTTTCCAACCTACATAGCCTCGATACATTTCCCTCATAAAAGAGGGTTTCCTTCTAGGGAAAAAAACCCTAACATAATCTCTATCGTTAGATCTGCGACCTTATAATGAATGGTCCAGATTTACAATGAAATTACAATATACTTTTACAAGGAAATTTTTGCTTCGGAGGCTTCACCCCCGAACTCCCGTTGGGGGCCCGCTTGCCCCCAGACCCCCCAGTCGGGGGGATAGCCCCCCCGAACCCCACAGAGGGGGTACCCCCCCTCTGCACTCCCCCACATGGAAGAGTGTACATACTTCTGGGGTGTAAATACTTCATGGGGTATAAACACAGCTGAAAGTAAAAGACCTCTAAATCAGGAAGATAATCAGGCTCCACAACCAATAATCTCCCACTTGGAGACTTATCTCAACAACTCCAGCGCTGTTGTATATGCTGGAATCTGAACCTTCTTGGACTTGGAAAATTTCTCATCTTCATATTCATTCTTGAAGACCAACTAAAACTGAGCAAGAACTCAGTTTCTCCCTGGTTACTCCCTTTGTTAACATGTCTGCAGGATTCTGGCTAGTGTGTATCTTTTC
>ML803150.1:503979-521483 GCA_009831015.1 Picea engelmannii
GGAAAAGTATATTTTTCATTAACTTCAATATAAACCAACTTACAATGATTTCTGAGGCCGGTCACCGTTCCACGATTCTGATCCTGGGCTCTTCCTCTTCTTTTTTGTCCTCCAACTGCTGCTTCTTGAGTTTCTCCTAAAGCTTGAGGAAAAGCTAAAGGGTTGGGACAAAACTGGCTTGGCAATTTGGCAGAGTTCCTTTACTATGATTTTTCTCCTTGATTAGTACCCCTACCCCTCCTTTTATAGGCTAGGAAGAGCTAGGTTTTTAGTCAAACTCTCGACCATGCATGGCGGAGAGTTTCAGTTAACTGACAAAAAGCCTCGTGTCTCGGCGGAAACTTCCCTGATTTTTTGCATTGTTAGGTACTCGCGGGCTGTTTTGGGCTAGCCCGCAGATACCCGCGTGCAGTAAGAGGACAGCAAGCGGTTGCCCACGCCCAGTGATAAGTTAGGGCGTGGGTTGTTTGTTTTAAGTGGTTTTTTGAGGAAATACTCAGCATGGCTTTGGCTAGGAAGAGGCATGAGTTGGCCTGATGCCAGGTAAACCTGTATGGTGCATTTTAGGGTTATAACAGTTCTGCAATCTTTTGTAAATATTAATTTGGTAATCCTTCAGGATAAATTTGGCGTTCAGCTTAGCTACCATCCTATCCTAGTTTTTAATTTTTTGCTTACCATTTCTCCTACGTTCGGCTTGCAGTTCATCCCACCATAGCGCTACATGAACTTTCAGTCTTGTCACTGCATGCTTCACCATATTATCTTCTTCGATATCTTCATAATTGAAGTATTTTTCCATATCACGTACCCAATCTAACAATTCTTTAACTTCTAAATTTCCTTCATACATCGGTACCTCTATTCTCGCTCTGGCTCCTATTTTTGAAACAAATTTTATTAAGAGATATTGTGAAACATCCTTTGCTACATTTTCTTTGACCTCTTATTCTTCACTCTCAGCTTCACTGATATCTCCAGTGTCTGGTGCTCTTCTTTGTGTTGTTTCCATGGCATTCAATATCATTCAGAGTCACCTCATTTCTTCTTCCATTTCTGCATTCGCTCTATTCCTTCTAGGTGGCATGATTTCACTTCATCACCTACAAATAGAAATCAAATTTTTGATACCACAAATGATATAAAATTACCCTTTTCTCCTTTGTCTATTGTCTGAAAACAAACTTAAAATCTTCTCGGATACCACCTGATGCAGCCCCCCTACTCCCCGTAGGGATGTGTGACCTCCCAGTCAAAGGATCTCTGATTCTTTATTCTGATGACTCTCTGAAACCTTAATTGTTTTCTTTTGTATCAAGACATAGGCCCTTTCGGCTTCTTGGGGCAGGTATGATAGAACCCATGACCTTCCCTTTTGCTCTGTTGCGAAATCTCAGAGTGATGAGTGATAGCTCCTTTTCAGATAATCCCTCTCTTGAATGTGACCTTGGGAGATGAACATGCAATTTTGGGCGCACCCACAAGAAGTTTGGAGTTAAACTACTTTTGAGCCCACAATGATACTACGAATTCCATGTGTCCCCTTAATGGAACCACGGCTTGAATTGTGTCCTTCCCTCGATATCTTAAACTCCTCGCAATTTATGTCCCCACAATACTACAGGATCGTCAATCTCACGATATTGACGATAACATCTAAATCGACGATCAGATCTGCACCCTTCAAATCTATGGACCAGATTTGCTTCCTCTAAATCAACGGTCGAGATATCTTCGCAATTCTGGACTTCGAGGATTCAAAATATCAAACACAGCTTCCTCCGTACTCCAATCTCCCAGAGTTGATAATCTATGGACACATGTCCTTCTCGATCAATGGTTCTGCTCCCACTATGGATGTTTGACCTTTCAACATATATCAATGATCATGCAACCATCTTCTTGATTGATGGTTGAGATCTCCTCCAAGTATTTGGACTTCTGAGATCTCAAATCTCAAACTTCCTTTTCCCCAATGGCTTTTACCCAGAATCTGTAATCCACTAACGTGTGTCCTCCTCATCTAACGATTGAGGATTTCTTCGGGTCTTTACCCAGAATGCATGGATCTATGCCATGTCCATATTAGATTCTATGGCTACAAATAACTTTGGGACTTTATCTAGAGTTCACGGATTTACGCCATGTCTCCCTTAGACCTCACGGTCCATATCTTACTTTGGGTCTTCGCACTCTGATGATTTTAGTTCTCAAACTGAAAAACCAACTTCAACTTCCTCAGAGCTCGAGATTTGCTGCCAAGTGTCTCCTCACATAGTGATGGTTTTCGTTTCTTCAGGTATTCGAGCTTCAGATATTTCAACGCTTCAACCTTCGCCTTCCTCTGGATATTCTGACCTATCGACATGTATCCTCTTGGATCAATGATCTAGATTCACTCTGGCTCTTCAGCTCTCCATGCTTCAGGTGTTTCAAGTTTCAAACTTGCTTCCTCCCAAAATTCATAGTATCTGATGGTGTAGATCCTTTATAACAATCCGATGCTTGATCCTTTCCCCGAATAATCTGATGGATCGGATCTATTTCTGTGATCGAACAACTGAGATTCTACTTTGAGGTTTCAGTTCTTTGGACTTCAAAAACCTCAAAGTTCAACCTCGATAGGTTCTCTCTCCTCTATGATGTGAAGTGATAAGGCTCTTGCACCTTCCTCTGATCCGACGACTATTGATCCTCTTCACTGTGATCCAATGATCATGGTTAATCCTCCCCCTAAGCTTCTGATATCTCCCTTCTTGGAAGATTTATCAATCTTCAAAGGTTTCGAACCTTTTTTCTTTCTATGAGTCAGACTCTGGGATCTCGTCAACACTCAGGAAAAGTGTTATCTCTTCTAAGCTTCGGTCCTTAAAAGGATTTCAATCTCCCACGCACTCCTTGCATTCAAGATCCACACCTTTCATATGAGTGTGAGAAGAGAAACAATTGAAACTCATCCAGTTTTTTCAAAACTTCATACAGTCAATCTCTCGAACAATCATACATGAACGAACTGAAATAAATCACATATACAGAATATAACATTCATTCATCAATACATCAAATGAACACAGTCTGAGGATTTGGGACAATTATGTATGTTCTATTCGATCATGAAAACAAATTACAAAATGTTTCTTCTACTCTAATCTGCTCTATTAATTTCTCTGATCTCTATCTCATTCTCTCTACTCTGTCTATCTGTTACAATACAACAATAAAAAAACTATCTAAGGACTGGCTCCACGAGCTCTCTCGTCGCGTCTAAAATCTATCCTATCAATTCAAATTTGTTACCTACTTTGTCCTATTACAATAACTACCAATTATTTCCAAATAGAGTCAACACTCCATATCTGCAATCTCTTACAGTCCTTCACGACTTTACAAACAATTTACAATTTTAAAATGTTGTTTACAAAATATCCCCACTATTAGCATCAGAAGTCACTCCTGGATTGCAGCAGGAGCAGAGAGCGATGCCCATCAGAATGGAGGCTATAACAGCTGCTAGGTACGCCCCCCTTGTGTTACCTCAGCCTCTCAATGCCCTCCCGGCAGAGGGCTACCTCAAGCAGTTGCCCAAGTTTACGGGCGAAGGGGACATAGCTGCATAAGAACACCTTGGAGCCTTCTACATTTTTACAGATGATCATGTCATCATGCATGCAGATGTATGGCTGAGGATTTTCATCCATAGTCTTGAAGGCAAGGCTAGAAAATGGTTTAGGGCCCTGCCTCCTGGATCTATTGATGGAATTGAAGCTTTGGATAGTGCCTTTTTGAGACAATGGGGAGACAAAAAGGACTTCATGTATTACATGACTGAGTTTGGGTCTTTGAAGAGAAAGGATGGAGATTTTGTATCTGACTTCTCCAAAAGATTTAATAAAATGTACAATAAGATCCCCACTAAGATAAATCCCTCTGAAGCCTCTGCGAAAATCACTTATGCTAGCGCTTTTGATCCCAATTTCTGCCTCCTGCTGAGGGAAAGGAGAGCCACCACTCTGGCTCATATGCAGGACGCAACCGTGGAGGTAGAGTCTAACATACTAGCAGTTGACCAACTCAGGAATGAGGCTGACAGAGACGTATCCAGGAAAATAACAGAGGCCTCCCCATCCCATTCCTCTCCCCTTCGCCTTCAGATGGATGAGGTAACTAAAGTGCTGAAATTCATTTTGGCTAGGATGGAGAGATGGGAGTTAGAAGGGAAACCCATGTACACAAATCCCTAGAATACTGATAACAGAGGTTTTAGGAGGCCTGGTAACAATATGCCACAGACTTCGCCAAAGGAACAAAGGAGCAGAGATAGGGAGGATTAGAGGATTCAGACCCCTCTCCAGAATAGCCTATTTGCTCACGAGGAAGGGGAGGAGATGGATGAACTCGACCCTGAGATTCACTGCATCGAGGACACCTCCCCTTTTCCCCATTTGACTCAATATACATATGAAGAATCCCTTATCAACACTCAAATTAATGAGTTGAGTAAAGGGGAAAGGGCCAGCAACACTCCTAACAGATACAATCTCGTGTCAAAAAAGAAAGAAGGGAATTTTGATAGCCAGGATCAGCCCCTCATAGAAAAAAGGCCTACTAAAGCTGCAACAACCGCTGCTAAAGAGAATAAAACTCAGAATGCTTCCCCAGCATCCAAGGAACCTATCTCAGAGGTAAGGGAAGCCCCTATGTCTCTCTCCTCCTTTAATTTTGAGCATGAGATTCAGAATATTAGAATTCCTATACCCCTCTCCGAACTGGTTAAAAATGAAGACTTTAAAAGGTCCCTCTCCAAGCTGCTACAATCTGAGCCCCCCCAGCCTTCCTCGGACTCCATAAATATCCAAGATGAAAATCCAACAGTTGTCCTAGGTCCCATGGTAGAAGATAGAGATGATTCATCCCCTCCTTTCTACACATCCTTGAACATAGATGATAAAGTGTTGCATAACTACCTCATGGATTCAGGGGCTTCCCATAATCTTATGCCCAAAATAGTAATGGAAGAATTAGGGTTGGAAGTGACAAGGACTTATCATGATTTGTACTCTTTCTATTCAAGGAGGGTGCAATGCCTCAGAGTCATCAAAGACTTGGCGGTATCTCTGTTTCAGTTGCCAATGAAGAGTGTGGTCATGGACATTATAGTGGCCGATGTTCCTCCCAAGTTCGGCATGTTGCTGTCAAGATCTTGGATTAAAAATATTTGAGGAACATTACAGATGGATCTCACATATGCTACTATTCCATTCTTTGGAGGGGAACACAGGAGGCTGTATAGAGAATCCCAGCTCGCCTACATTGTTAGCGATGAGAAAAACCCTACCAATCACCCTATCTTTGCGCTAGACACTGATTTGGGGTCTAGTTTGTTACAGTTCACTGATGCTCCTGAAGTCCCTCTCCAAATCAGAAAGCAACCCTTAGATAATCATGGGGCACCTCCCCCAACCACCTCTGTCTGGAAAAAAAAATTCAACGGAGCCGCTTCTAGCGAAGGCGCTGGCGCTGGAGTGGTATTTGTGTCGCCTTGTCAGGAAACCATATCCCTGTCATACAAGCTTGAGTTTGAAGTGACTAATAATGTGGTGGAATATGAAGCTCTTGTTTTAGGTTTAAGGGTTGCAAAAGAAATAGGGATTGAGGAAGTAGCAGTGTTCAAAGATGCTGAGTTGATTATCCAGCAAGTCAAAAACACTTACCAGACTAAGCATCCTCGGCTCAGAGCTTACAGAGAGGAGGTACGGGACTTGATTGACAATTTCATCTCAGCTTTCAACATCTCTTTTATTCTGAGGGAAAAAAATGATTTGGTTGATTCTTTAGTTGTCTCAGCTAGTCGGTTCAGGATCCCTCTGCCACCTATAGTCAAATATGATGTTGAAATAAGATATAGGACTGTTGTACCAGACAATGTCAAGCATTGGAAGGTATTTGAATATGATCTTGAAATCGAAAGATTTCTCCAATCTGTCAATGAATTTTCTGCGTTGCACATCGATCAGGATCCTGACCCCGAAGGTGACCCTCACCCTGAGGTGTTTTTAAATAAAATTGCTAATCACCAGATTATTCAGCTACCTAGCAATCACATTCCAAGGGGATTAATCCCTTTAGAAAGATTGTTCAATGGGAATGATGTGGCAGTAAAGGGTACGGTTTCAGATGAAGATGCTGACACAGCCAAGTGCAACATTGGCACACAGGAGGAGCCTAAGTTTGTCAAGTTGTCAAGCAGTTTGACCAAAGAATAGAGGGTCGAATATACTGAGTTATTAAGAGAATTTGCTGATGTGTTTACATGGACCTATGAATACCTCAAGACATATGACACATCCATTATTGAACACAAGATCCCACTGAAAGAAGGGGCTAGGCCATTTAGGCAGAAGCTAAGATAGATAAATCCCGTGTTACTGCCTGTCATGGAGAAAGAAGTGAAGAAGTTGTTAGAAGCCCAAATCATTGTCCCCTTGAGATATTCCGAATGGGTGGCCAATTTGGTCCTGGTGAGGAAGAAAAGTGGCGAAATCAGGCTTTGCGTTGATTTTAGAAATCTGAACAGGAGCTCAAGAAAGGACAATTACCCCCTGCCTAAGATGGAACACATACTACAGAGGGTAACTGGTGCATCCAGGATATCCATGATCGATGGGTTTTCTGGTTATAATCAAATATCAGTCATGCCCAAGGACAGGGAAAAGACAGCCTTCACCACTCCTTGGGGCACATTTATGTATGCCAAAATGCATTTTGGACTAATGAATGCAGGAGCTACATTTCAGCGAGCCATGGACATAGCCTTCATCGGGGAGAAAGACCAGTTTGTGGTTATTTACCTAGATGACATCACGGTCTTCTCCAGTTCTAATAAAGAGCACTGCTACCACTTAAGGAAAGTTTTCTTGAAATGTCAAAGGTTTGGTCTTTCCCTGAATCCCGATAAATCTTTGTTTGCTATGATGAAGGGAAAGTTGTTAGGCCATATAGTATCAGCAGATGGAGTGAGAATTGATCCCAGCAGAGTGGAAGCAATTCAGACCCTGTCGCTTCCTAGGTCTAAAAAGGAAGTCCAGGCCTTTTTAGGGAAGATTAACTTACTGAGGAGGTTCGTCTCAAATTTTTCAAAGCTAGTGAAACACATCACAATCATGCTCAAAAATGGAAATGAAGTGAAATGGACTGCTGAACCCAGGGAATATTTTGTCCAAATAAAAAGGGCACTGACTGAGGCACCTATGTTGATCAGCCCTGACTACTCCAAACCCTTCCTAGTTTTTTCTTTTGCTTCTTTTGATACAATAGAAACAATCTTATTGCTGAAAAATGAGGGGGGACAGGAACAACCCATTGCCTTCTTCAGTGAAGCATTAAGAGATGCAAAAATCAAGTATGAAATCATGGAGAAAAATGCCTATGCCTTGGTGAAATCTCTCAGAGATTTCAAAGTCTATGTCTTGCACTTGAAAGTCACTACATACGTTCCTTCAGCCTCTGTGAAGAACATCCTTATACAGCCTGACATAGATGGGAGAAGAGGTAAATGGATTGCCAAGATCTTGGAGTTTGATCTGGAGATTAATCCCACCAAGTTGATAAAGGGGAAAGGTTTAGCCAATTTGTTGGTTGAATCCAATTGCAAAGACTTGGTGGTTAACTTCACCAATGCTTGTTCAGAAAATCAGCAAGCTGAGTCGTCCAACAAAGGTTCTCAGGGTGACTTATTGCTAGCAGAATCCACCTGGTATAGAGATATTTTGTATTTTCTGCAAAAGTTAAGGCCTCCTAATGGAATGGGAAAGAGTAAGGCGAGAGATTTAAAGCTCAAGGAGGTCATATATTGCCTCGTTGACCGAGCCTTGTACTAAAAAGACCCTCTAGGGGTATTTTTAAGGTGCCTGAATCCACAAGAAGCCCAGAAAGTTATGATTGATTTCCATAGCGGCCTTTGTGGGGGGAATCATTTCTGGAATACCACAGCTCACAAAATTCTCAGAGCTAGGTACTACTGGCCCACCTTGTTCACTAATTTCTGTAGAGAAGTTAGATCTTGTATCAAATGCCAAAGGTTTTCAGGAAAGCAGCAGCTCAACTCACTGCCACTAAAGCCTGTGGTAGTTTCAGCACATTTTCAACAATGGGGGTTGGACTTCATTGGGGAGATTCATCCCCCTTCAAGTGGAAAAAACGCCTTCATATACTCCAACAAAACCACTGATGGATTACAAAAAATGGCAAAAATACCTTCATATACTCCAACAAAACCCCAGCAACGAAAACAAGAAACAACAATAAAAGTATTACATTTGCATGGCTTCTAACAGTCTACGCATGCAGACTTTGGACGATCGTGCACTTATGGCAGATGCAATCGGACCCCTAACTGTCCTACAGGTGAATCAACATGCTTTTAGTCCTCTACCGGACTTTCCATTTATAGCGGAGACGATGTTTAACCACCTCCAGCAACTGCAATAACTGCTATCTAGGGATCAGGAATAGTCTTAGTCAACTCTGCCTCCTGGGACGTGGAGGTCTCCTCCTGGTGCCACCTGGATTAGCTGAATGGTTGGACTGCTACACGAGAACCCCTGTGGCGGATGTGGATGAGGGTGCGATGAGGGGGTGAAGGTGTGAACACTGCAGAGGCGGTGGTGGGAACTATGACATCAGCCGAGGGATGCCACGCAGTCTGAAAAGGACACAGGTGGAGGCGACGTGGAGCGCAGGGGTACGTGTGAATGGTGGAAGGTGTTGAGGTGGAGATGACTGAGGAGGAGAGAGACCTGGAGGTAGGTGAGAGGATGATGAGCTAAGGAGGGACCATGTGGGTGGACGTGGCAGGATACAAGAGGTCACTGAGCTGAGGAGGGAACGACGTGGAAGCGATCTGACAGGTAGGGGGACCCCACTCGTGGCTCAGATATTGCGCCGCATGTCCTTAGATGAACGGTCATGGTCCCTTTGACATTAGAAGAGGGATACATCCATTACCAGGCTCTCTTGATGTGACCAGGCGCTAGGACCATGGGCTTAGCTTCAAAGGAACTTATTGGTATTTTTCATTTCGACGATTTCTGTCGCAGTGGATGGGAGGTCCCTTGTCTCTCGAAATGTCGATTCCCAAAATGCCATCTGGCTTCCACCTGTCCCAACTGGATCGGATGACTGATATGATGTCGGCGGCTTGGGGCTTGTCCCATCAAATGGTGCATGCCAGCACCCTTTTCCCAAGTCTGTGCCTCTTGTGATCAAGTGCCATGACCGTGGGCCTGAATCTGGGTGCTTTCGGCGTTTTGGGGTTCGGGTTTCAAGATGTATAGTGACGAGAAACCATCACCCTTCGAACTCCCGAATGCCGAAATGCCGACGCGACTAGATCTCGCGCCACACATCCTTTGGATGGATGGCTGATAACCTGTCTTGCATGTAATATAGGCGCTATCCATCGCGCTAATCCTGGTGCAACTCCGCTAACTGTTAATTTCCGCCACCCTTCAATCTACTTCTATAGATGAATATGGGTCGTTGACAACATAATTTTTCCTGCTTACTTGCTTGGAAGCCTGAAACGACATTTTTCCGTGTTGTGCTTGGCCGCCTCTCATGTAACTTGCAGACTTGAATACTCTTGTGCCCAAGAAGAAAATTAATGTTAACACCCACAACCGATTTATCTATGAAATAAATGTTTGATTTGAAACTCGGTCCTGTTGAGATGCCATTCGTTTGCCTCCATGTGTGTGTTGTTGACTTGGAAGGCGATGCTCCTGCATCAATTTGTCAAACCAAAGGGCATGACCAGCCATTCAAAAAGACCTTTTTTGACTTGAAGAGGGTATTTCATACATTTGTTTGTTCTATTGGGACCTGGTGGTAGCCAGACTTTAGATCAATCTTACTAAAGTATTTGGCCCCTGTGAGTTGATCAAGGAGGTCATCGATTCAGGGAATCTGGTACTGGTTTTGGACTGTGATTTTATTTAGGGCCCGATAATCAATGCAGAGTCACCATGTCCCATATTTATTCTACACAATCACGATTAGGCTCCCACAAGGTGATGAGATGGGATGGATGTGTCCCTTGTGGATAAGTTCTTGGATATGCCTCTTGATCTCCTCGTTTTCTAACAAAGAGAGGCAGTAGACTGGCCCGTTGGGTAGCAGTGTGCCTGGGGTCAGATCAATGGGATGATTGACCTGGAAGTGTAGAGGTACCCCGATAGGAGAAGAAAATATATCTGAGTATTCTTCCATGACCTTATCCACTTGCTTCTGTTGTGTGGAGAGATCGGTTTTGGAGGCCCTAGATGTGGCTACGATATTTCACTCACTCTGAGAGAGAATCATGAAGAAGAAAAATTTCCCAATCTGAGAGATGACCTTCCTGTATTTATTTTTCAAATATCAAGGAAATAGCACTAGGAGGGATTGCCTTGGGTATCTTGTACAATTTCCTGTTCAAAGTAATAATAACACTACAAGGCCTAGACTCATATACAGCATGATGTTTCCATAAATAAGGTTGGCCAAAAAAAACATTACAAACTTCGAGAGGAGAAACATCACACAATACCTCATCTTTGAAGGGCTTGATGCTGTACGACAATTGACACTATTTGCTGATGCGGAGATCCTTCCTTGGTGGAGCCATCCAATGTTTAGGTTTGTGGGTGCAGTGTTGTCGACAGGGTCGGCCGCTTGATGACCTCTGATGAGATGAGGTTCTTCTGGCTACCGCTACTAACAATGAAGTGCAGCAGGGTTCCTTTCAGCCATATCTATGAATGGAAGAGGTACTCACATTCTTCTGGCTCGTTTGGTTCACCAAGCTATAGCTTGGTTGTAGCAATAGTGGCACCAGGTTCTGTGTCAATGATCAATCTTCCACTTTCTGGTTCTGACTCAGAGTTAGAACCTGCATCTAATTCAGAGTGTTTCACTTTGGCCACCAACGACTACTTTTAGCGGCAATCAACAGTGTTATGTCAAGGGCTCTTATGGAAGTTTCACCACTTCCCGGTATCTTTCTTTGTCTTTTTGGTGTTCTTCTTTGCTTGCAGCTTGCACTGGTTGTCTTGATATTTTCCATCTTTTCTCTATCATTTGTTATGTGGGTTGGGTCCACCCTTTCCTGGATTTTTCTATGAGGGGTTCCCAGGCCCAAATTGTCGGGTCTTTTGTTTGATCTTATGCTCAATTTTGACAGCATATCAGTAGGTAGCACCTAAGGATGAGATGTCCAGAAATTCCATTTTGGTATGTATGTATCTATGAAAAGCACTGTGATACTTGAGCACCAGATGTTGTATCCTTTTCACCACTTGAATGAGCAAAAGAGGGACACTTACAAGTCCAGTTGGGTCAGTTGAATAGGATATAATTTAGTGTATGAGTCAAATGACTCAATCACATGAAATAAAAAAACAACTAAGCTAATAAAAATTAAAGAAACAAAACTACAATGCATAAGGAAATTAGAACCAAAATTAATCAAACAATTGACCAATATTCATGCCACCAATGGATAGATTTTATTAGTGGGAAAACACCATGAAAAAAGGGGGACTTATGGATCCCCTCTTCCTCCAAGGGAGGGCTCTTGAGTCCCCTATGTGAGATCTCTTCTTACAAATAGAAAACTAGAAAGGAAATGGTGAATAAATCCAAGATTATTCCCTCAAGAGGTGAGGTGAATATCTTAATGAGATGATGTTAATATGATCCAAGAAGGAAAGAGGTTCCTTGTAGGAGAATAGAGGTAGCATAACAATACAATGAAATTATTGAATCCATAGTGCACCCATGGCCTCTTTTATAGAAAATATTTGAGGCAGTATCCAACTGGTCTTTAGTGTGAACAAGGGTCCCTTTAGGGTGCCCTTGGGTCTTTGACCAGCCCCCCACTCGGATTCATCTCAGATTTGAGGGTCAAATCGATTTGGGAGATGAACCAGAAGTGGGTGGGGGGATGAAAAGAAACATAAATGTGTCGTTCTCAGGAGTGTATGGCTTTTATCGTACACAATCATGTCTCGAGCGCATGTGCACTTTTCTGATGTTTCTGACCTACGCATGTGCGTGCACTTCCGGTATTTCTTCTACACATGTTAATTTTTTAACCAGTTGTATAGTTTGTGCCTTTTGGAAATTCATTTTTGAAGTTGTGGGTGAAATAATAGGTGTTTGGAGATGTTGGATTCCTGTAACCATTTACAGATGAAATTCCAGTGATAATAGATGCCCCCTGATGTATGAGGTTAGGAGAATACATATAGTAGAAATACATCAATGTTTATTCTACTGAGAGTACCATTGTAAGAAAGAGTGTTTATGGGAACTTCAGGAGTGATCCGTTGGAAGGAGAGGGAAAACTGTGGGACCCAAAACTTTCTCTAGGTGTGGAAAAATAAAATATGTGTACAAATGAGGCGGGCATGCCCCATGCTCGTGTCATGTAACTCAAAAAATGTAAGACAGTAACTGAAGCTTTATGTTGATGTAGATAATTGTAGCACCCTCTGGGGATGTTGATAATGGAAGATGAAAATTTTGATGGTGAACATACTCTGAAAAGAGGCGATGACACCTGTAAGAAGTGTCGGTGGCTCGTAGGAATTGATGGCCCAGCAAATTCAGAGGTCTTTGACTAGTATAAAACAACTGCAATGTTTGCATAGTAAGAACCACCTTAACATGAGATTGTGTTGAAGTCAAATGTTAAGGGGGTCAACGATAGAAAATATTAATGATTATTCTCTCTGTGTTGTCTGAGACTCCTCATTGTAAAGGTAATGAGAGTCAAGATAGCGTCACCCTTCTGGAAACTGTGTTGATGTCAATAGAAAGGGAAACATGACTCCAAGAAGAAAAGGGCTTCATAAAATCCTCTAGATGAGATCAGGAACTGATGGGGAACATGGACAAATTCAAGATGTGGTGAGACTCAATATTTCCCTTGGTTGGGGATATATGTGAAGTATGACTGGTAGCAACAGTGAAATTGGATCTAGATTCAGGGGGATGACTAGACATGGGTTTAAATTGTGCCAGAGGTGTGACAAGGTGGACAAACTCAGAGATCAGGGGTACATGGACTGTGGGATACTTGATGTTTATGGATGATGCCAACAAGAGTAGAATGTAAAGGAATGCCCCAACCAAGGGTGACAGGGGTTGCTTTGCCAGAAAAGGAAGGTCGCTAAAGGAGACAACAAAAAGCTATGTAAATGTTGGAAACAAAGGCTTTATACAATTACCAAATGAATAAAGAATAAGTTGGGATAAGCGTGAAGATACAGAAATGGGTGCCCCGGTGCAAGATGGCTTGGTAGGTGAGTGTGCAAGTTGTGTGGAGAATTGGTGGAGGGTGGGGACCCCATGGGTGGGTTTTTGTATGAGGTAAATCAATGGAGGGCAATCTGCAGATGGGAAAACTTATTGTGAATGAAATGGAAGGTTAATGATACTACGGAGGTGCAATCAAGTTAGCACCATGATGAGATAACCTAGGAGTCCATTTGGAAAGATAGAAAAATGAGGAGAAAGAGTATGTGGTTGACTCTCAAAAATGTATAAAAATATCAGGACTCCCATCCCTAGGGGGTGAAAACAACATGATTGTCAAAGTGCCAAGGGGATATATGAATGGGACAACTCATGTGGGGAAGAGTTATATCGGGTGACAATACCAAAATGCAACAGAGGTGATAGTACTGCAGAGCCGGTTGTGAGGATCCTACAGGCCAGTGTCGAAGGGTGTGATTGGGCGATGCAATTGATATTCATAGGGAATGATTACATGCCAGTGTCGATCATATACCTGAGGGGGCTACGCTGGTGTGTGATGACCAAGTACCTACACACATGAAAACCGAATACCTGATGTGAACAATATCTAAAGATAAAGAACATATAAAATTTATTCGATAATTTTGAACATGAGCATGCATACCTGGGCATGATGTGAGAAAAAGGGTCCCCCAGGGCTAAGGATAGATGGCGACCTAGGGAATGTGGTTGTGTAGGTGATGGGATCATGACCTCATGGATAAAGACAGATCAGAAAATGGATGCATTGTTCTCCTGTAATTGAGCATGGAAGTTTGACAAAAGGGACTGTATATAGCTATAGGGCCCACATTGCCACCTCATTTGTACCTTCTACCATAGTCAGTTGACGAGAGATTTTTATAGGAGATTTGGAGATTCCATGAGTTTGATCCAGCCAATCCAGGATTTGCAAGATCCAGGTTAGTGGTCTCATCCTCTTGCATAGTAGTTAGGGTTTCTTTTCTATGCAGGGTCATACAAATGGTCGTACGGTGGGACTTTGTGAGGGTGGGTCCCCCAGTGCGCGGGCGATCAAAGGATACCTCCATTGGGGTGTGCAGCTGTAAAGAGGACATATGGAGCCTTTGTTTCGATTTAACATATGGATCATTGGCTAATAGGGTCGAAGGATTCTTGTGAGAGAAAAAGAACTTTGTGATGGAGCGCACTCCAGGGACAATCGGGGGTAGATAGTTCTTCGAGGATATCTTCATCGCAGTGGAAAATGCGAGAATATAGGGGATCCATGGAAGTAACATTGGTGATTGTCACTGTGAGATTGTCTTCAGGTGGTGAAGACATAGAGGGGGTATCGCAATGATGGTTCGATGGCATGATTGACATAAACCAGATGTTCATACACTATGGGCTGTGAACCGTGGGCGGGGGTAATATTTCCTGAGGGAAATGAACCGGAGAGTTGGGAGGATTTGGGGGTAAATCCTCATACAGACTATCCATGAACCAGGGAGGGGTAGGAAGTGCCTCAAGTTTAGGGGACATGATGTGAACATTATCTGGAGAGGGAGTAGGGGGAATCACTTATATCACCGAAAGTGAGGTGGTTGGGGGATTTTGAATAAGGGCCATGTGACAACGTCTGTATTCAATGATCGTAGGACACTGGTATGTGAAATGATCAAGTGATTCACAAAGAGAGAAAGGAAATCTCATTCCTTCATTGACCGATGTCGTGACATAATGGATGTCAGTGAATTGGGTACTTGATGACGTGGTTGGATAGGAGTCTTGCTGAAATCTCTGGCATACTGTCATTAGTGTCTGTCGAAATTGAGGTAGTGCAGGGCAATAGTGGGTGTAATGGCCATGCTCTAAAAATATGGCACATGTGAATCTGGTTCGTATCCCTTTACTTCTTGTATTAGGGGATGCGGTGGTAGTACTAGGTGTGCAGTAAGCAAGGTGGTGGCTCGAGGGAGTTGGATCAAATTGTGTAACTCGGGGAGAGAGGGACATCTATTTGTGGGGTTTCCTTCTTTCTCGCATAGTGCGCAAGGAGGTTGAACTCGGGGGGGGGGGGGGGGGAGTGGAGCAGTGGGTTATTTCTTCTTCCGTCATCCCCCAGCTATAGCGGTGATGCTGGAAAGTGGGGGTGAGGGTGGTGCAGTTGGAGTTAGTATTGGAATCTGCATCGGGATTCCCTTTGTTTGGGGAGGGAGGGATGGTTGGGGAACCATTGTGGGTGGGTGAATACACCATAATAGAATGGCCAACACCATGTTGGGAAGGGTAAGCATTGCAGCTACTTGGAAATCTTGTACACCCGGTGGGGGGTAGAAGAAGGGGATTTGAGTGAGGTCTTGGGGGATTGTCTCCCAAACTGGGATTTGTCCTTGGGGAAGGATGAAATTAGGGGTAAGTGGTGTCGTATAGTTCTCAGGTAATTCCTAAAGTAGGCTTTCTTCAACTAGTGGGACATCAATGGGTGGAGAAGCCTCTCTGGGAGGAATGGTATATTCAGTTTCAGTTCCATCAGAAGATACGACACACACTTGTGACGAGCTGTGTATGAGCGATGGTGCTCCATGATATGTCCCCAGCAAGAATGGGTCCTTGAAAATTCTAGGGTCCATCTCTATGAGTGGGTAGGCGTCAAAATTGGTGTGGACAAGAGGTAGGATGTTATCAATGTTGGAGGAATGGTTAGGCTCGCAATGTGAAACTTGGTTGATGGTGATGATATTCCCATTGTGGGCGAACATCATCGTTCAAAACACAGAAGAGGCCAAAACCTTCATAGCGTACATGTAGCTACACCCAAACAAGATGTTGTAATCAAGTGGGGCATCGATAACTTCAATATCAATGAGGATAGTTTTGTCCCCAAGTTCAACGGGGACATTTTGAAATAGCCCTTCAGGAGAGGATGGTCATCCATCATAAGCTCTCAAAGTGATGGTGGATGGTATTAGCTCAGGGGAGCCAAGTTTCTTCCATAACGTTTTGGACATGATGCATGTGGACTGGTATCTAGAAAGCTACCAAAGCAGGGAGACGGGGTTCCCCACAATCTAGATCAAATGTGATAAGTCTAGTATCAGTAGGATTGACTGCCCCCAAGGCAGAAAGCAATGATTTCCTTTGAGTGGGATAGGTCTGTAGGACCTCCAAGACTAACATGGCTACAAGATATTATGCCAAGTCATCAACCAGTCTATAATTGTGGGTCACCCTAGCCTTGGGGTTGTTGATTATTTCATCATAATGGGATGTGAGGAATACGCATGGGTGTTTCATTGTTAGGGCATGGAATCATTAAAGGTTGTCCGGTTGTAACTAGATATGCTTTCTAAGTGGTGGGAGTATATTTGGGGGGGTGTTTTATTGACGACTACGCGTTTGTAGAATAATTTCTTCTTCGCTAGTGAGGAGAATATTGTGATCCACCGAATTCCCAGGGTTTTGATACTGTCCCATCTGTGGGGGGGCAGGATGCATCTCCTGTTGGGTATTCATCGAACCTTGGTGTGGAATAGGGTTTTTCAACACAACCAGGGGTGGTTGTTTCAAATACTGTTGTGGGGTCGACTGAGGGGCAGGCGGTGCTAGGGGTCGTGGTGCATTCATGGAATATTTCATTTGTTTGAAGTCAGAAATTTGGGGGAAAATGTGAGTATAATGACCATGCTCACCGCAAAGAGCACAAGGGAAGTTTGTTCAGAGGTTGTTGTTGTTTTTCCTTCCTTGGCATTTGTTGTTATTTCCCCCTTGGGGGTTCTGGTTTCCCTGATTCTGGTTGCCCCCAACAGGTTGGTTTTGTTGGGGGTTGTGTCCCCCTGGTCCTGGGTTATTATTGTTTCAGTTTTTCCCTTTCTTTTTTCCATTATTCGACTGATGGGATGGATTTTCCATATTTATTTGTTCAAAATTTTGAAGTTGTTGAATGGGAAAGGGATGAATAAAGTTAACCCTAGCATGTGGTTGTCCTCGTGGAGGAGCAATGGGTTGTGGAGGACCAGGAAATGTAAAGTACAGATTATTTTGTGGTGATGATCGTAGGGTGCATAGGAAGGCATAGTGCTTTCACTAATGCTCAGGGTGTAAGCTGAGGTAGAGGGGGTACCAGAACTTGGTTGAACAGTCAGGCGCATCATGGGTGTCGGCAAGGGTCCACTCATGGGTGGAGGGAGGGCAGTAGGGTA
>ML803150.1:521583-532809 GCA_009831015.1 Picea engelmannii
GGTCCTCCGTACATCATCGGATATTGGGGTGTATCGTACATAGGTGGTGGTTGGACATACAGATTGTGGTGTGTTGTGGTACCAATCAATCCATCTGCTAAGTGAGACATCCCAAGTTTTTCCTAGCCAAATGGTATGGGTCTCAGGGTGTCAAGTAGTATCGTATATAAGTATCTTGATTGTGCATAAATGAGGTCTTACTGTTGAGCCTTGCCAATGGCTTCCTCTTCACTTTGGGGGAAGGTGGAGGCCACATATTTGGCAAGGAGAGGGACAAGTGATCTGAGAAACCAATCGACGCATTATTGCTTGGTGGTTTCTTCTTTGCATAAACCATGTCACCAACGCCATTCATGAATGTGGTCAGTAATATGTGTGGCTAAGGTTTGTTTAAACTCGAAGAGTAGTTTGATACCATTGTCATGGTGGATTGGTAATTGAAATGAAGTCAAAAATGCTTTGTCCAAGGATTCAAAAGTCACATGGGACCCTGATTTTTTGTCCATGTACCATTTGGTTGATGGACCTGTGAGTGTGCACTGAAATAACCTTAATCAGATGGAGTCTTCCATGATATCATTTGAAGAGCACCATAAGTGGAAGGTCATGATATGGTTGGCGGGATCTTCTCCCACCTTTCCTTCAAACTTGGGAATGTTTGAAGGTAGTTTGGTAAGCATTGCAAGCCATGTGGGGTCATGCAAGATAGGATCATTCATGATATTTCTTAGATATGGTATGTTGAGGGAGGCCAAATATGGAATCTGGAGTGGCGTTGGAGGATTGGTTCCAGCCATCGTGTGAGTAGGTGGTATACCTGACCCTTGAGGGGGGTTTAGTGGGGATGTACTTCTCCCTTGAGAAGAAGTGTACCCTTCGCCTTCATGTGAAGGAGAGATAGTGGATGAATGACCTTGGGAAGTGAACCCAAGTAAAGTGGAACCAAGAAAAGTTTATCCCAATATAGTAGCACTCACAGGGGTGTGAGAGGGTTGAGCCGGTGAGTTGGAAAAACTAGGAAATCCTCCTAAAATAGGAGGGAGGTTTTGCAAGTGTCTGGAACGATGAGGATTTTGTGGGTTCCCTATGATGTCCTACTAGCAAAGTGAAATGTGTGCAAATGGTTATGAGAGAAATAAATGAACAAGATTCTTTGTGTAGTTTTGGACCTTCACAATATATCTCACAATCGCATGTAATCACAAGATCATCATACATAAATCAATTGAAAAGAAGCATACATGTGGGTAGGTGGATTTTTTCTACGTGGGAGAACAAATAAAACAAATGCTCGTGTCCTAAAAAGACGTAACATCCTTCCTCTCAAATAGCATTGGACCTTCCAATAGTACTCAACCATGGGGTCTGAAGCCACCAGAAGAGGAACTAGTGAAGGATAAAATAATCAGTTATAATGTGGGGTAGAGGGTGCATATCTAGAAAGAGCTAGAGATATTTCCCAATAGCCACACAAAATTCGATCAAGGTGCAATTTTATCCCACAATTGCCACCTAGGTAGATGTCCTAAAATTTGGTTACTAGGTACCTCGGTCAAAGTGCAAAATTTAGATTTTCGGCCTCAGAAATGGGTCATGGGATGGATCCCTTCCAACAGGTGGGTGCCTCAAGGGGGGACACACAAAACAACTAGACCTCGGTCTTCGACCCTTCACAGGTATCTCCCTACCTTATGGTGTTAGGAACACTTGACTTGGAGGATTTTAAGGTTCCCTATTTGTCAACTTCTAATGTTTAAAGATGTGAGAACCAAATAATGAGGAGTTATTTGGATGCCTATCCTCGAGATCCTACCTAGACTAAAAAAATTATTTTGGCACCTCCTGTGGAGGAAAAATTAGTTATATTTTAGAAAAAATTTAGATGTGGTTGTTTGACAGATTAGGGGTGTGAACCAATCTCATTTTATTTAAGTGGGAGTGGATAATTCCTTAAAGAAATAGTGGGATGTTTTGGAATCCCTTTGGAGGAAACTTACTTCAACCTCCACAATTTGAGATGAAATTATGTGAGTGAGTAGTGACTTTGTGTGTGAGCAAGTGATAAAATGTGCCAAATTTTTAATAAGTTAGGTGTCACCTTGTAGCATGTGGACTTCGTGTGGTCCTTTACAAGTCTTGATTACCTATCTTACTAGATTCCATTGGTACGACCTTGCAGAATTTTAAATTCCCTAAAAAACTAACATGTGGACATATGGGTCCTTACCAATCCTTTAAAATCCCTAATGTGATTTAATCTAAGAAAGCCTCAAAAACTATCCTAGATTGCAAGAATGTGGACATGTATGGGCCTGTTACAATAATCTTTAAACTCCCCTAGTGATGTAAAATAAGAAAGTAGCTTCAAAAAATATCATAATCTTTGTAACATGTGGGCATGTATGGGCCCTTACAAATTTAAGATGTTTTGAAAAGAAACTAAGAGGGGCCCTAGGGGGGCTTTGTCCTCTCCTAAAGATTTTGTTTTTAAGGGAGATGAAATCTTCCCTCAATCATTTTTCTAATTCTCAAGATCGCTCTATGGTGCAAGAGAAGAGCATAATCAATGATTGAATTTTGATTTCTGGTCCCGATGCAAGTGTTTATATATGTGATAGAAAATGATCTTAAATTAACTTTTACAATCAAAACAAGCCATCCATGTGGAAAAATGAAAGCAAAAGAGGAGAAACATGGTTATTTTTAAACCCCTAAGTGCTTATGTTTTGACTAACCCTTCATGTGGAGAAGGAATATAAGTGTGGTGCATTTACAAATTGCATAGAATCAATATTTAGAAGGCTAGGGGCCTTCCAAACATCACAAAAAAATATTACAATGTTGGATTTCTAGACAGATGTGTGGGCCCCAGTTTAGACAAAGGCACATGTGGTGTCAATGCACATATAAATAATGACTCATTGGCACATCGTGCGCAGAATGCGCTGGGAAACACAGTTATTTGTGCGCATGTGCTTGGAAGACACGCATGTGGGATGAAAAACCCGCGCATGTTCTGATATGCGTCTAGGAAGAAAATTTTAAATGAAATTATCTTATTCCAACTCTGAATTTAGATTTTTGCAAGTAGGATTGGGCCATTTATGATCCGTGCAAGGTAAATAGATCAAAAAGAATTGTTGAAACAACTCAAATAGGGAGGAAATTGATACATTTCCCCAGTATGGTCACCAATATGTTGTATCATTTTCGCCACTTGAATGAGAAAAAGAGGGACACTTGCAAGTCCAGTTGGATCAGTTGAATAGGAAAAAAGTTAGTGTATGATTCAAATGACTTAATCACATGAAATAAACAAACAACTAAGCTAATAACAACTAAATAAACAAACCTACAATGCATAAGTAAATTAGAACCAAAATTGATCAAACAATTAACCAATATTCATGCCACCAATGGATAGATTCTTTTAGTGGGAAAACACCAAGAAAAAAGGGGGACTTATGGATCCCCTCCTCCTCCAAGGGAGGTCTCTTGAGTCCCCTATGTTATAGCTCTTATTACAAATGGAAAACTAGAAAGGAAATGGTGAAGAAATCCAAGCTTATTCCCTCAAGAGGTGAGGTGAATAGCTTAATGAGATTATGCTAATATGATCCAAGAAATAAAGAGGTTCCTTATAGGAGAATAAAGGCATCATAACAATACAATGAGATTCTTGAATTCATAGTGCACCCATGGCCTCTTTTTATAGCAAATATTTGAGGCATTATCCAACCAGTCTTTAGCGTCAATAAGGGGCCCTTTAGAGCACCCTAAAGTATTTGATCAGCCCCCCACTTGGATTCAACTCAGATTTGAGGGTCAAATCGACTTGGGAGATGAACCAGAAGTGGGCGAGGGACTGACAAGAACCATAAATGTGTCGTTCTCGGGAGTACGCGGCTTTTATCATACACAGTCACGCCTCTGTTGCATGTGTGTTTTTATGATGTTTTTGACCTGCGCATGTGCGCACGCTTCCAATAGTTCTTCTGTGCATGTTAATTTTTTAACCAATTGTATAGTTTGTGCCTTTTGAAAATGCATTTTTGAAGTTGTGGGTGAACTAATATGTGTTTGGAGATGTTGGATTCCTGTAACCATTTGCAGATGAAATTTTAGTGATAACACTAGATGTCACTTTGAATCTTTGATACCCATCTTGGTGTGCAAGGTATGGAAGATATTTCTGAACTCTAGCACTGCTTGGTCTCTTTCTTGTCGCAGTGTGGTCCATTTGGTATAAAATTCATCATAATTTCTGATAGGGTAGTATTGTTCCTTAAAAGAATCCCTGAAGGATTCTTAGGTGGTTGTGACTATAAATAATGAGGGTTCATATGTTTCCTTTTGCTCACAGAAAGTTTCCCAACAATCTTTGACATGGGGAACGGCTTTGAGGAGCGCAAAAGTAATATTTTCTCTATTCAAAAATTTATGAACAGAAAAATACCCTTCTAGTAGATTCAACCACTTGTCTACAACATATGTGTCTATTTAACCTTCAAATATAGGAATACCAAAGTTTATTTGTACCTTGAAGGGGGTGTCACCTCTGCTCGAGGAAGATGCGTCGCCTGTTGGTAGTCGCTGAAGGATTTGCATGAAAATATGCATCATCTCATTCCTTTTTTGTGTGAGGGATTCCTCAAGAAACATTTTGAAAGGATATATTGTCCTGTCATCTTTATTTTCTCCTACCATGAGAGGTCTCTTGGGCGTGCAAGAGCTTTTGTCCTCAAGAGAAACATGCATTAAGAAGACAAGGAGTAGACTGCTCTGATACCACTGATCCAAATTTTATGAGAATAAAAAAATGAATACATATTATTCAAAGATTTTTAACATAGAATAACAAAGATACAATAAAATTGGTTTTCTATTCAATAAGGAAATAAGTTGAAACTGTAAAATGTAGCGGAAAACAAGCTTGTTGGAATGGTGGTGTCTTATCTCTAAGAAGAGATGTGATGGTTGTGCTCATTTGCAAGAATATGATTACAATGAGGCTCTCAAGGACTTTTTTTACAATAAATAGGAATGTCGCAAACCCTAGAAATCCAAAAAAACTAACCCTAGGAGATGAAGCGCCAAAAGTCATGTGGGCCTCATTTGGGTAAGTTAGTACATCAACTTCCCAGGGTCGTAACCTTTTCATACGATATCCATTTGGAGCACACGATAGCTCGTTAGAAAGGTATCATCGAGGAGATTCATTTTTGGGGATCAATCAGAACCTTCAACTATCATTAAGAAGATCGATCCTAAAAATCCTTCATTTAGGCCCTCAAAATGGCCCCAGAAGTTAAAAACTGTTAAAAATAGCAAATTACCAAAATTGCGAGAAAACTATTATGAGCCAGCTGGAAAAGGTGGGTGGCCATCGATATCCACCTGGATCAATAAATGAGAAGGAATAACATGGAAGAATTGACCAAATATACATTAGTGGTGAGAGTTTGACCGATTGACAGAGATAAAGGAAAAATATCCAGTAGAAAGTCTAAGTTGAAGGGTAGATCTAAATCCCATGTTTAGTCGACGAGAAGATGGTGGAAATGCGATAAAGTTGGTAATTATAAAATGGACTGCAATTCGAAGGTAATGGAAGCCATTATAGGATCTAACGAGAAGTATTCGACTAAGAGAAAGACAAATCCATAAAAGGGAGGCGATGTGTACTTGGCGTCGACCAATACACAGTGGGATCAATATGTTTGGTTGATCAAATCAGGAGAATCCTATCATATGACACCACATATAGAATGGTTCTATGAATATGAATGATATGAAGGAGGATATGTGTTCTAGACTCAACAACCAAAATTGTCAAACAAGGAAGAGTTCAATTGATACTGCGGGATGGGAGGAGTAGGAACCTTGTAGGTGTGCTACACATTTCAAGTTTAGAAAGAAACTTGATATATTTAAACAAGATGAGTGATGCATGGGTGCACACTCTATTTCAGAAGTATTTGTGCAATATGGTCAGAGGTGCGATGGTATTAATGAAATGAGTTCAGATTGGAACCCTATACAAGTTATTAGGGAGTGTCGACTCGACTGGATGCAACATCATCTATGTTCTTGAATTGGAATCAAATCAACTCGGGTTGAATCGATTCAAAACTACTTGACAAGTCATCATATATTTGACCCGACCATGCTATAGCATGAGAGGATAGGACATATTGGATAAAAAGGACTTCGATCTATGCATAACAAAGGTATGGTTGAATATTTTCTTAAATTTAATTTATAAGTCGACTTTTGTGAACATTGCATATATGGAAAACAAAGTCGGGTGATGTTCCCATATGGAGTGACAAGGGAAACATGGATTCGAGAGTTGGTTTATAGTGATGTGTTTGGCCTTGTTCTAGTGCCTTCACTTGGTGGATCATTGTATTATGTCTCCTTCATAGATGATTTTTCTAGGAAGACATAGATATATTTCCTGAGGAAGAAATCATAGGTTTTCGATAAATTCAAAGAGTTTATATCTCTTGCAGAAAACCAGACAGACAAGAAGATTAATATGTTGAGAAATGAAAACGGTGGTGAATTATGTGGAAAATAATTTGATCAATTCTGCAAACAGTGTGGAATAGCATGCCAAAATACCACACCATATACCCCACAACAAAATGGAGTTGTTTATAGAATGAACAGAACATTGATGGAGAAGGAAAGGAGCATGCTTAGTGGTTCGCACAATAATTTTGGGTGGAGGCTTTCGACACTGCAAAATATCTATTGAATATGTCTCCTTCGTCGGTGCTATCCAACACGAATCCACATGATATATGTTCTGGTAAGAATCCTTCGGTCTCACATGAGGTATGTTCTGGTAAGAATCCTTCGGTCTCCAAACTATCAAATTATTTGGTTGTGATGCATTTGTGCATATTCCCAAGGAAAAGAGGAGCAAGTTGAACAAGAAGGTATTCAAGTGTATTTTCATTAGATACAAAGAAGGATGAAAGGATATAAGCTCTGGGATTCTACATCAAGGAAAACAGTGTACATTTTAGATGTGGTCTTTAGAGAAGTCAGAAGGAAGTACGATCCTGAAGAAATTTTTCAAACATAGCATAATCTAGAGAATATGTGGTTTGAACTGAGGAACAAAGAAGATGATTCAAATGAGTCAACTGAATCATAACAAGAGGTGGAACAACAAACCCTAATTGTAAGGACGTCAGAATGAGTAAGAAAACTAGTAGAAAGGTATAGTCCTCCCAACTTTCATTATGCATTTGTGTTAACTACGACCGACGATGAGCCTAAGTCGGTTAGGGAGGCAGCCAACTCAGCAGAGGAAAAACTATGAAAGGATTCCATGGTCAAAGAGATGGAATCCTTGCACAAGAATGATATATGGGACTTATTCAAATTACATAGTGGAAGAAATTTTGTCGATAGCAAATGGGTATTCAAGAAGAATATGAATGTACCAAGTAAAGTTGAGAAATTCAAAGCTTGACTGGTAGCGAAAGGATATTCCCAAGTTGAAGGAGTCGACTTCGGTGATATTTATTCCCTTGTTGAAAAATTAACTTCAATTAGAGTATTAATGTCTCTAGTTGTATCATTTGATCTAGAAATAGAACAGATGGATGTAAATACAATGTTCTTACACGGGGACCTAGAAGAATAAATCTACATGAAACAACCTGAAGGATTTGTAGTAAAGGGAAAGAAAGATTCAGTGTGCAAACTGAAAATATCCCTTTATGGTCTAAATAAATCACCAAGGATGTGGTACCAAAAGTTTGAAACATACATCCTTAGTTTGGGTTTTGTGAGCAAAATAGTTGATCAATGTATATATTCCAAAGAAGAAGGTGGGTGTTTCATATACGTAGCATTGTATGTTGACAACATGTTGTGGATTGAAAATAGAATGAACGCAATAAAGGAGGTGAAGAAGTAGTTATACTCCAATTTCAACATGAAATATATCGGTGTAGTGAACTTCATTCTGGGAATGGAGTTCAAAAGTGATCGAGCAGCTAAAAAGATCTGGTTGAAGTAGAAGAAGTATATTGAAACAGTATTGAAACATTTCAACATGAAGGATTCCAAACCTATGAAGGTGTCAATTTTTGTGGGAGTAAGGCTAACTTTTGAACAGTGTTCAAGGACACAAGAAGAAATAGAAGACATGGCACATGTTACCTATGCAAGTGTTGTTGGTAGTCTAATGTATGTGATGTTCTGCACTCGAACAGACATTTCCCATGTGTTGAAGTTTGAGTAGCTTCAGAATATATTATTATTGTATTTAATTGTATTAGACCAAGTCAAAACTGTAAAAGAATAATAGTATGTTTTATTTTTAAATTCAACCCTATTGTTCCTTTGTAAAAGTAAAATGTAAATTAGAAAGTGACACTTTTACAAGTCGGCCCTGACCTAATTTCAGAGTGGCTCAACTTGTATTTATAAGAGGGTAGGCACCTCACTTGGAGAACACACACAACACAAGTTCTCTCTCTCTAGGAAAAGTGCACAAGTCTGAAGAGAAGACGTAGCTACAGAGTAAGGGTGTTTTGGTGAATGGTTTTGGCTATCTTTTGGAGTCCTATATTGGTTTATTAGCGCGCTACTCTATTCAGGTTAGGGTTTATGGTCTATCTTATGGTTATCTTCTATTTGTGAGATCTCTCTTGGAGAGAGACAATGTACTTGTTGATGAATCTATATTGAAGAAGCTTTGTTGGGTTTTCTACCCCAAGAGGGTTTCCCATGATAAAAATTTGTATATTGTGGATGTCTTTCTTTCAGTGATCTTGATGCATGCAATTATTGTACTAATTGTTAAAAGTTAAAGAATATTGAATACGCTTAACTGCTTAAGTGAATTTTTAACATGGAATCAGAGCGGGCCTCAAACAATTCATTTTCACGATCTAGAAGAAATCGCTAGGGAAAACAATTTCATAGGTAGACTCTCCTAACCCTAGCGCACCTTTTCCCTAGATCAGTTTTGCAGTTTTTGTTGTTTCTAAAAGTTAGGGTTTCTGCGTAAACCCTAGGGTATGATGGAACCCTCTTTCTAAAGGACATTTTTCAAAGTAAATCTATCAAGGAGTTCGCTTAAGAAGGGTGCACCTTTCCATCGGATCAGAATTCCAAAATTATCATTTTGAAAAATTAGGGTTTCCTCATAAATCCTAGATCAAGATGTCTTGGCAGTTATAGACTGAAGTTGGAGAAATTTATTGTGGCGTATCACGCTCTCTGGTAAGTTCAAAACCTTTCTTTGAAATTTTTTTATTTTTCTTATTATATTTATGTCCTAGGGAAAGATGACTCCTAGAACTAAGCTTGATAAGAAGCTTGAGTGTGTTGATAACTTTTGAGCATGGAAGTATAGAGTGATTTTCATTCTATAAGAGAATGATCTAGAATATTTCAACAAAGAAGTTCCAAAACCAGAGGAAGATGTGGCCAAGGAAAAGTAAAAGAAGTGTTTGTTCAAAGCAAAGAGAATAATTGTTGATTCTATCAAGGATCATTTGATCCCTCATATTTCATCATTGACAACTCCAGGGAAAATGTTTGATCCTCTATCCTGATTATATGAAGGAAAGAATATCAACCAGAATATGATGTTGAGGATACATCTCAAGAGTGTGAAGATGCATAGTTCAGAAATCATTCAATCCTACTTAACAAGAGTGTCTCTAATCAAAGAACAACTTGAATCCATTGGACACACAATCCAAGAATTTGAATAGGTGATGAATACATTGAATGGTCTTCTAAGATCTTGGGAATCATTCATTCAGGGAATTTTTCAAGAAGAAAGCTAACAAAGTTTAGCAGAATATGGGAGGATTGCACTCAAGAAGAATATAGATTGGCAGTAAGAGAAGAGAAACTAGGTGATGAGGATAATCAAGATCTAGTAGATCATGTAAGAAAAGGAAAGAGCAAGACAGAGGTTCACTCACACAAGAAGCCTCATGGGTTACAAAAGACACAAAAGTTTTAAAATGATTACTCAAATTACAAATGATACATCTTCTAGAAGATGGGAAACATTGCAATAAATTGTCCCAACTCAAAAATCAGGTCAGAAAAGGAAAGTATAAAAGACATCATGCTCATGTTGTAGAAGATGATCAAAAGAAAGACAAAGAATATGATTCAAGCGAAGAATATGTTTTAATATAATCTCTTATAGGTACAGTTACTCATGGAATTGACACATGGCTTATTGATAGTGGTGCTTCTAAGAACATGAAAGGTTACAAGGATTCTTTCTCTGAATTATTTCGTAAGGATTCACCTCACAATGTGAATCTCGGTGATGACTATAAGTATCCCATTAAAGGAGTAGGAAAATCATCTTACAAATTGGATTTCGGAAAACCTATGAAGATGAAAGATGTTTTTATGTACTTGGTTTGAAGAAGAATATCCTTTCTATCTTGGCTTTGGATGAGAAAGGATTCATATTTACTTTCATTGATGGTGAAATTATCATGTGGCCAAGAGGAAAATATATTGATGATGTTGTGGTTATTGGTGTTCAATAAGGAGGTCTATACAAGTTAAAGGGACATTCAAATTCATCATTAGTACACAAGAACAATTACTCTGAGTGAGTTATGGCATAGAATATTTTCTCACATACATTACAAAGCACTACTAATCATGAGAAAGATGGTGGCAAGTTTGCCAAAAATCCAAGTGAATAATAAAGGCATATGCAAGGGATGCACACAAGGCAATGACATGAAGAAACCATTTCCAAGCAGTGATAGAAAATCCAAAGGAGCCTTGGAAATCATACATTCAGATGTGTGGAACAATGTTAGACACCTCACTTATCATATTTTGGGATCAGATAATGGAGGAGAATTCACATCAGATGAATTCAAGGAATTTTGCAAAGAAGTTGGGATTAAGAGGGAGCTCTCTACTCCCTACAATTCTCAAGAGAATGGTGTGGAAGAAAGAAAAAACCGTACAATCATGGAAGCATTAAAGGCCATTATTCATGATCAATATCAAATGATGCATCTATGAGAAAAATAATCTAGGACCGCAGTATATGTGTAGAACATAAGTCCCCACCATGTACTTGGGAACAAGACACTAGAAGAAATGTTTACAGGATAAAATACATAGGTCATCCACCTGAGGATATTTGGCTATCCAATCTATGTGAATGTCCCCAAGGACAAGAGATCAAATATGGACCCTTCC
>ML803151.1:16921-44745 GCA_009831015.1 Picea engelmannii
GGAGGAGGGCGCACACCTAGCAGGGAGGAGCTATAGTTCGAGGAAGTCAAATCTATTTGTTTCAGTGGAGAGGTAGCACACAAGAGCACATTTGTGTGCAAGGGATTCTTCTTTAAAGTTTAGAGCATCCAAGGTCAAGGGCGCTTCACTTCAGTGGGATTGAGCAACAAAGGAGAAGGACTCACCATGCTTGGGCGCATTCACCTTCTTGGACTTGTATAGCAGCTTGAGAGGGGCTGCCTTTGTATCAGGTTCATTTGTTTCATGTACTTGTTGTATCTCATGCTTTAGACGCCACTTATATATACTTCCATTCCAAACTGGTTTTCCCCGGGGGGGTTTAATCTAGGGTCATGTTGACCAAAAATACTTGTGTTCATTTCATGCATGCTTAGAGTGTAGATCAGCTTACTTGTGTCGTTAAGATCTAGAGGAAGTGTTACTTGTTTTGAGTTATATTGCATGTGCTAACTTTGGGTTACAAAAACACTTGCAAGGGCACCTCAAAGAACACTTAACCTACAAAAACTATGGGCATAAAGTTACTAAACTGTTTGCTGTCCTAAAACAGCAAAGAACAGTTTTGAAGATTGAAACTTAGAGCCAATCTCAAGGTCAAAGACAGACCTTAGTTGGCAGCCTCATAGTACCTCGAATTTCTACAGGTGTGGCCAAGGATTGGGTTTCCCCCACCCTTGAGAAGCTTGTGGTTCCCATGCTTCTTGTTGTTTTATTTGCAAGCTCGAGCATTATTTCTTCCCCTTGATCTCTTTTCCTAGCAATATCAAGCATTGGTTGATTTGCAATATGGACAATTTTTGGGGTAGATGCAAGGCAAATATCCACTTCATGCCCTGGGTTTTGCAAGGTGGTATTTCAAGTGGTTGATTCCGCCAAACATTTCCCTTCCACATAACTTGCAGTTCAGCCTGTCTATTATGACTCTCATGTGGTTCACCATACTCCCACATTGGGTCCAATGGATTTGGCATTTTGTAGGGAACCGTTTAAAGTTTTAAACCAATGGCACAAAACAAATGGGGAAATTCAATTCAACACAAAACTTAAAGAATGCTGCAATTAAAATATCACAGCTACATAAGTGTTTAATCTCCCATTAAAAGAGGGCAAGAAGAGGCATATCTAATGGACATTGCAAACCCTATACTAAATCTTGAAAAACAAAGAAAATACAACCATAAATTTTTCTACATAACAGGGAATATGGACATGGTAGATCGGAGTAAATCGCCTCTCCACAATTGCTCGGATGATGGAAATGACAACAATGTATTTCCCCTTGTTTTCTTGATGGAAAATGGCCACAGTATCCTTAGAGTTCAATCCCCTCACTCACTTTTGTAAAATGAGGGTTAATAAAACAAAAAAACGGTTATAAGGCAAGTTTGACATGGACATGGCCAGAATTTGCATTAACTTGTGATAATATCCAAAATTATTGCAATAATTTGAATGTATCGTGATAATTTCAAAAGATGAAATTATTGTGATAAATGGAGCTGATAATAACAGCTTTAGGAATTTCTCGCGACATCAGCAATATATCGTCAATAAATGTAACATTGGTTTGGACAGTGGTGTTGAGTTGGCATTAGTCAACTTGGATCTTAATGAGCTAGTGCTAGAGCTGGTCACTTTTGATGATGGTGATCCTCTTGAGGGGTCATCCTCCACACCAGCAAATGCAAATCTTGGATTGGATATAGAGGAGGAGGATGGAGGAGAGAGCAGTGGCAGTGGTGGTAATTTTGATGATTCTGACATGGAGGACAACTATTGAGAGTGATAAGCTACGAGATTCTTCCATCTTCTGTTCTAGTATCTACCTTTTTGTATTTGCCATTGGCATTCCCATATATAGTATCAATGTCTCAGTATCTATGCAATACATTCTGATTTTGATTACGTCAAATGACTTAATGAGAAAACGCAATGTATGGCTCTAACATCTAAACTTCTATTTTATGACATTTGTATTGATATTCTAATTTTGTGTTTGTTTGATCATCATTAATGTATTAACTAGTTGTATCAATATTTTGTAAATGTTCTAATTTCTATAAAAAAATGGATCTTTATGTCTATATTTTATTTTTTGTATTTGTAATTTGTAATTTTATATATATATAATGTGTCCCCCATGTCCTGTTTCCGGGATTGATGTGTCCCATGTCAGATACTCATATCCATGTGTCCTTTGTGTCCTGTGTCTCATGTCCCGGTGTCACGTGACTTAGGTTCTATGGTAAAAAAGTGGGCCACAGGGATTGTCACTCCCACAGTTTCCCATGAGCATTATGAAATCTATAGATGTATTAGTTATCTCAAACAACTGATATCTCAATTTTCTTTGACAGGTAATATCTCGAATTTCTCTGTATGCATGCATGCATGTATACTCGAAAGAATCAATGTGGAACCATCTTCTAATATGTCTGTCTTTACAGTCATCCCTGCACAACATGAATTGTTAATGAAGAGCCTAAACATTATTGCATTTGAGTTTTGCATAATTTGGTGTTGCATGTTTGGTGTGATGTCTGATGTGAGAAAAAGAATGCACTTTATAGTGAACTCGACATGAGGAACAACTATTTTAGCTATAAGGTGAGTTGACAAACATACATTTATGTTTATGTCAGGCTCAAACATGAAAAAATGAATGAAGAAAATATGAGCTTTCTCCAAGCAATGAGCAACTTTTTCTTTTGTTACCAACGTGCAATCTTTCATGTCTTAATTTGGCCCATCGCATAACTTGTGCATCATATGTCATAAGAAATGCCTGGGAAAGACAACTATTATCATTATTTCTCTCTATAAGAATAGTCGGAACTTCTTTATGGCCCAACAAAGTGGTAACCTCCATGGACAACACACAATTTTAGCTGTTAGACCTTCTGTTTGTATCGATGTTATAAGGATGACCATAAGGTACTTAAGTGAGTCTCACTGTTTTCAAATTACAAGAAGTAACATGTACACTATGGTTAAAACTAGTGTATTATGACTTGGGTTTGAGGGCATGCTTCTAGTAATATATGTATAAACCCTTGTGCGGATAGATAATTGAATTGCTACGCTATGCACTATGAACAACATAGTATGTTGTCTTTAGGGGTATCTTTAGAATGCCACGTTTTTTTTTCTTTTTTCTATTATCACTGTGCGGCAAGCGTGTCCATCCCCAATCTGGCAATATTACAATGCAATGTAGCTGTCTTACAACACTAGAAAGATCCCTTGGGCCAAGAAGGCACAGGTAGTGGATATCTATTCTGCCAAAGTTGCCCAGGACGTGGACTTGGGTCAAATTTACTGAAGTGGCCTGCTTACACGAGCAAGATAGCTAACAAGGGGTGAAACATGTCTTTGGGGGGGATTTGAACGTTGGTTTGGGTTATGAAACACCCCCTTTTACCATCACCAAGCCCCTATTGACAAAATGTCATGTTTTTAAATCCCACAAGGCGGCACATACTCAAAGCATACATGTTGCACATTTATTTGTTGCATGATGGGTATGCAATTCCGAGAGAATTTCTTCTATCAACTGTATAAAACATGCCTCCATCTTTACATCCTTTTCTAAAGAAAAATACTAAAACTATAATTTAAGTGTAAATTCAATGAGTTGATTTCTTTGGAATGTCATCACTAGGTCATATCTACTAATTGGATCGTTCTATCACATTACGAGAAAACAAATTTCTGTTGTTTCTTAGATATTTTCGTCATTACAAGGAACATCGATTTAGGATTTCCATATATTGAAGTAAATCAGCTCAAGACAAGATATAATCAAAAACTTTGATTGATTTGCAGGTGTTCCAACCATCCCAAGACCCCAAGGTGAAGAAATACCATGATGCAAAATACCGTATCTTTCGTGCACTATATGAACAACAACTCTCTTATCGAGCAATTATAAGTGATGCTCTTAGTTAAGTTAAGCATTATGTTGTATCATGGATATAACTCCCAAGTGTAATTTTCCTTTGATAGCATTATCCCATATTTGTTTTTATATGGGAGTATGATGGCTTTATTTTCACTGTAACTGGTCAAAAATGTTCCAAATCATGGATTACGTGTAACATTAGTCATTTTGTTGGCTTTATGGTGGACAGACTTCCATTGACACATGTATGCATAGCAAAAGCGTTGTATTCAGAAGTGAAAATATGCAACAAACATGGAAAGAAAAGAGCTGTCACTGGATTTGTATTATAATTAAAGCTTTTGTGATGTATTTTTGTCTGTCTAGCAATGTATTTTCCATTGCTCGTACCATGCCCCTCAATCGACCGAGTATTGCAAAAGTTTAAATCGCAATCATAAAATCATCTTGTTTTACCAAAAGGTTGCACTTTATAGATTACGATGTGTGTTAAAATGGATATTGAAGTCTTAGATCGAGAAACCATATGAGAGTATGGACATCTCAAGGAATAGATTCTAGCATGAGGATGGGAATTGCTATTTTGATCAGTTTCTGCTTTTTGGTCTTGCTTTATATTAAGGAGTTCAACATTTGATGCAAAGTTTTCAGTTTTCTATTTTGTTAGGAAAATTGGGATAGTCTTCATGAAAATGCCTATGATTTAGTGTTTATGTAGGACATATACATATGATACAGACTGTGCTGTACTAGTATTCTGCAACTCAATTAAACCCAAAAAGCTCTCTATTTTTTAATTCATGTTTCTCTTTTGAAATACAGCTTTTCAAAGTCAGCATGATTACATTTTAGCACATGCACTCTTGAGCATATTAACGATAGGGTGAGGGAAGGAATGAATTGCTCCAAGACAGCATGGGAGGGATAAAAGGCACTCATACCGCCCCCCTTCTCTGGGTAAAATTGGCCCCAAATCTGATAGGAACTATGCTGGAAGTCAGAGTTCCACCGCTATGATGAGAACTTTGCCCCTGGTGGTTTGGTTTTGGTCAATTTTAAGATGACTTAGCTTGTCTGTTTTTTGACGCCCCAGAAAAACGGGGCTCACCAGAAATGGGGCTATTTGAGTGCGCCATAGTCGATGCCCTCCAAAACTCTTGTTAACACTTTTTTGATCACCTCATATATTATATTTTTTTAATTTTCATAGACTATGTTACGATAAATTAAGGCATCACGTAAATTAAGGAAAAAACATGTAAATATTAAAATGCCACTATCTTGGCATGTAGTGTGAGCTTGGTTGACTCAGTGATTAGTAAGGTGGCATCCATTATTCTTAAGAACAAAAATGAGAAGCTAACCGTTTCCATTTTTTTTAATAGAAAGGGCAAGCATGAATCATGAGTATAACTGAAAAAAACCGCTATTAAAGAGGCAATTGCATGCAAGGAAGGGGATATTTTTCCTTTTCCATTCGGAATGGAAGGCAGGGAGGAGAGAAAAGGTGTAGTGCATACAGAAAGCGAATTTCAAAGGGAATTGCCCATGCAGCAAGATTTTTCATTATTATTATGAAGGGAATCGCCAAAATCTGTTTCCTTTATTGAGGCCCGTATGGTTATCAAGTAGGATATTTCCTGAGTATCTGCAAAGTTATTGACTGATTTTAGTCATACAATGGGAGAATGAAGATTTCGAAGTACATTGAAGCTGGGTAAAAGCTATTCAAGGTCCATCTCAATTTGACTCCCTTTTCTGAGCACTAATACTTGTAAAGTGTTGGTAGTAAGGGACCAGAATGTCTGCCATGCATAGCTCTAGTAGAAATGCTGGTGAAATGCTTGAGTAGTTGTACCTTGAAGCTGGGTAAAAGCTATTCAAGGTCCATCTCAATTTGACTGCCTTTTCTGAGCACCAATACTTGTAAAGTGTTGGTAGTAAGGGACCAGAATGTCTGCCATGCATAGCTCTAGTAGAAATGCTGGTGAAATGCTTGAGTAGTTGACCTGCGCTATATAATAAAACTCTCCAAGCTTCAATCACATTGGAATATGTTCTTGGTGAACAAAATATTTTAGATGGTGATCTAAAATGTGATTGAGACACCAATATGTGCTCCATTGATCGCAGTAACCTAAGTTTCTTGTCCAACTGAAGATTCCATTGGAAGCGAAGGGGTGATCCTTTCTATTCCTTCCTATTTTCTGTGCTCGTAGTTTATCTGAGGGAATATATTTTTGCTGTTCATCCACTTTGGCGGTCAGATTAGCGCCTTGGAGGCTTAATAGATCTTTCATAGGTGCTGGCTTGTGGAGCCCCAGACCATTAAATATGTCTTTTCTACACCAAAATTGACGGTGACGTCGTCCTTATCATTTCTAAGGTTTCTTCCTGATTCTTCAAATATGTGCATAATCCATTAAAGCTTGAAGAATCCCTGGTCATTACTAATGACTTTTCTGCAGCGAGGTTGATGGTTCTTCGTTTCCTTTCTTATCTTTCGAACTTCATAATAATTATTCCTCAGATCATGTAAAGTAGACAGCTAAGCCAACTCCTAGGGTCAACAGCCATTTTTCCTTTTAAGATCTTATTGAATATTTACAAGTTGAAAATAATTGTGTCATAAGACATGATTATTTGTTTTTCGAAACGAATTGCAAGTCGAGCCAACTCCTAGGGTCAACAGCCATTTTTCCTTTTAAGATCTTATTGAATATTTACAAGTTGAAAATAATGTGTCATAAGACATGATTATTTGTTTTTCGAAACGATTTGCAAGTCGAGAATTTGATTGTAATGCAAAAAGCTACATCAGATTTTAGTTGAAAAAATCAAAACCATTAGTCTGGGTCAAGGTTTTAGATTTTCTAGATTTTTAATTGAAATTAATTTTTCAAATGGTTAAATCCTAGTTTCTGGAACGTGGATACTAGTGGCCAGAATGATTAGAAGTTTCCCCCAAATTTGCAGTAAATTGGAAGTTGGAAGTAGCAATAATATATATTAAATCGAGAACAATGGTAATCCAGGATCAACAACTACTAATTTAATTTGTACTAATATGAATATATTTAACACAATATTGAAACTTTAATATCCATAAAAATTCAAGTAGAAAATGAGAAACAAAATTAAAAATACATATATAAAATTTTAATGTCTTTTTAAAATTAAAAGTCAATGATATGGTGGGTTGACTTGAGCAAATGCTTGACATGGATAGGGTATTGATTTATTAGACTTTCATGTTTAGTGTGGGCTTGAAGAAAAACATGCATGCATTAAAAGTTTTAAATATTCACAAATATAAAGTGTATTATTAAGTTTTTTTACTTAAATCATTTTTAAAATAATATTTAGTGTAGTTCAGTCTTTGTTTTATAGTGATATTTTAAATAAATATAATGAAAATATTTGTAATAAATTGTGTATTTGTAATATTCATATAATGGAATAAAAATATTTACATTTTAATTTAAAGCTCTCTATTTTGAAAATTGGTTCCCAAGCTCCCATTTTCTTCATGTTGAAGCTCCCAAAAAGATCTCAAGCTCTCATTTTCTTGATGTTGAAGCTCCCAAAAAGATCTCAAGTTCCCAAAACAATTCCCAACCAATTGGAGATGTTTTGTACCAATTCCCAAGCTCCTGGAACATCGAGAACGAGTTTCAAGATGCTGAAAATGAGGGGAGCAATTCCCATGCAACTATGGTTAAATCCTATGAGAAAACATATGAACATGAAAAAAAATAGATAATTTACTTCATAGAATTTCAAAGAGTTTGTGTTATGAGTGATATTATGAATTTGTGTTCAATCAAATTGATATTAAACTATATGATTTCAAATTATATATTAAGGTTTCTTCAATTTGTTTATTGATAATTAAGATCGTAAAATCAACTAAGTGCATTAGAGTTGTAAAACAAATTTTCATTGTTATGGTTCTCTTGTCATCTCCTCAACAAGAATGGAAAACTTGTAGTGTGCATAGGACCTTACCCCCATATGGTTGACCAATTGATCAAGACCTCATCTTTGGATTAACTATAATGTCTCTAGAAACTAAATGAAATATTTATTTTGGAATGCTTCTAGTAAGTGGTGGCAATTTCACTCGTGGTCTATGGAATTGATTCTTGTCTAAGCAACTATGACTAGCCCCATCCACATGAAATGTCTCCTTGCGGAAGGTTAGGGGCACATTTTAGGTGATTTTGACAAAAGTGTACCCCTCTACCATATCAACTTAGTTTAACAAAAAGTGCTTGTGATTGATGGTTCTCACTTCGAGAGTCATCTCCTCCATGAGAATGGGAAAGTTGTAGTGTGCATAGGACATTACCTAAATAGGGTTGATCAATTGATCAAGACCTCATCTTTGGGTTAATTGTAATGCCACTAGAGTTTAACGAAACATGTTTTTTTGTTTGAATGCTTCTGATCAATAACGAGGATTCCACTCATAGACTTTGGAACCAATTATTCACTAAGTGGGCATGACTAGCCTCATCCACATGAAATGGCTCCTTATAGAAGCAAAACAACCCACAAGGGGCAAGCATGTCAAATGCAGGAATTGAATGTGGGTGGGGAGGATAATGATGCATCACTTTAACCACCCAAGCTAAACACAATTGACTAAATGAAATACTTTTGGAAAAAAGGAAGAAAGAAAGTTTAATTGAAGCTTGAAAAAGGAGATCATATGCGGTAACAACCCATAAGGTCACATCAGTGAGGGAGCATATTGCAAAGGTGAATCCAATGGGAGATGTTACCAGTTCACTTAGCTTATACCAAATTCAAACCTTGAATTTTATAGTTAATGATATTTCTACCGTGTAAAGACAATCTCAAATTATGCTTAACGTGTTGTTAAATCTTGTTTAAACATTATTGAATGAGGATTTTTTTGTTACTTTTTCTGTTGTTTTTTAATTTGAATTGTTTTGAATATTCTTAAGAGCAATCTAGGTTCATTGCACTCTTTTTCTTTTGTTGGATACAATCATTTAAGCACATTGATTTTGGCTCATCTACTTTACATGTTTTTGATAATGTGAGTATAAGAGTTTTCAATGGTACTTAAAAAAAATTATTATTTATAAAAACTCTTAAAATAGCATAATAGCATTAAATGCAATGATTATACTGAGAAGTTTTGAAAAAGGACATATGAATGATACATGCTCATTAATATAAAATCTAAACAATTATCTTTTAATTCTAGGAATCTAAGAGTATCTCCTTATTTGATCATTTTAACTCCCCTCAGTAGTCATAGTTTCCTCTATTGAACTTGATATTCACTAGGATTTTTTAAGCAAGTTGTTTATTTAAATAGTGGAATGGGTGCAAATTTGTTGGTAAGTTTAAGTAGTTTGTTAATATTTCCCTAATTAGAAGAAGAATAATACTCGAAATAAAAGGATGTGAAATACCTTGGTATATGACATTTACTTAAGTTGCAGAGATATATGATGGGTATTCAAATATCTATTTTGCAAGTTAAAATAAAATAAAAGAATATACATTGTTTTGGATCATCTTTGGATATTTTCTACCAGTACCTATAATAATATGGGTGGAAGAGGGTTGCATCTTGATCATTAAAAGTGCATGATAGTCGAAGAAATTGTTTCCATTTTAGAGAATCGTATGTTTAAGAATTGTTTGGAAAGAAAGGAATTGTATGTTGAATAATTGATTGGAAAGAAAATACATTGCATCTTTAAGAATTACAATGAAAGAAAAGATGTAATTTTTATCAACAATGGCTTGTCAAGTCGATGAAAGTGAGGCATTTCTATTACCCCCACCAAGGTTCAAGTTTTTCCAATGGGGTGTTCTTGCTTGCACTCATGCTTGTGTGTAACTTAGTGTTCACAAAATGTAAATAGGGTTAGGTGCAAGTCTTTGACAACTCTGGTTGAATAGATACCCACAGTGACAACCTCTTAATCACTTAAGTGATGGATGTTTTGCAGCATGTGAGATGCTTCAACAAAGGCATTCCAATTTAAAAAGGTAATAACACTTACCCAATAAGCAAGTATGCAAAATGAATATAGTGCATACCTAATAAGAAAGTACCATGAAAAGGACGTTCGTATAATGGATGAAACAAGGGAAAGGGGGGTTCTACATTCTTATTTCTAGTCCTTGAAGTAAATATAGTAGAAAGAACATTGAGGCAATGACAAAAGATCTTAAGGAAATATTGGAGACAATTATGAAAAATTAACAATATAGATTGTAATACACAAGAAGTAATGTGATTGTGTCAAAATATTACACTAAAGGTTTTTACGCTTGTATACAATTGACGATGAGGATTAGAAGCAATGTTAATTACAATGAAACTTGATTGGTCTTCAAGACAAAATAGAATGCTTGTCAAATAATTTGAGTTTAACAAACAAAGAGCATATTGATAATAAAAGATTCAAGAAAGGGGTTTTTACGATTTGGTGCCTAAAGTATGAGATAAATGTATGGTGTTAGTTGGGAACAGTTTTTGCTATCAAATATCTCATGTAAGGTATTAAACTATGCAATATCAAGAAAATCTAGTTTTCCAACTCATAGTACTAAGGACAAGGTTGTGTACTCATAGTATAGAGAGAAGGTCCCTAGTTCTTTAAAAGCTAATCAAATGATTGAGCTCAAGTTGGACCTTGTTTGCTTGCATTCATATTTGAAGAAAGCATGGGTGAATCACAACCTTTTAAATAGGAAAATTGAAATCAAACTTTTGAAAAAGGTAGAGTGACTTACAACTTTTTGAAATCTAACTCAAGGAAAAATCCATTTAAATTTCAATTATTCTTATGCATCTAAATGTAATAGAGAAGAAGTGTATTAATGTGGAACGAGTTACATTTAGCTTAGAAACAACTTTATTGCAGTAGGAGCAAAGAAGGGAGGGGCAAAGGAAGGTTGACATAGTGAAATCCTAACAAAAAGTTATGTCATTGTAGAAATACATAGATAACAACAACAAATCAAAGATGGCCCACAAGGCATGACACTAAATCGTTAGCACTGTTAGTACCATAGTGGCACCAAAATCGATGGTCATGGTAGTACTAGAGTGAGGGAGGATGCTATCACATAACCTTAAGGACTTGCACGGAAAATATTTTGGTGTGGGCATTGTTGTAACTCTACAAAATTTACATGACAAATAGTGATGTAGCGAGATTAATGTATGGGATATGTACAAGTGCAGTGATGTAATGATTACAATTTTAAGTACTATCTCATACCCTAAAATCATTTCGAAGTTGGTGGTGATGTAGGCTTGGGTGTCAAATCAAAAGATTAATCAAACGTCAACAGGTGGAAGGTTAAATCAAAGGATGATTGGGCAGTCATGGAAGTCTACAATCAAGAGTTGAGGTTCATAGTGGAGAGAAAACAAACAAATGTTTAACAAGCAACTTAGCTTTGCAATGGTAAATTGTTGTGGCACTTTGCATGAGAATAGTGATTGCAAAGCTTCATAAGCAGTTTCTAAATTTGGGAGAGAGGCCTTTGCAATGGTTTTCAACCCAAAAGTGGTTTTTCTGGTCTTTAATGATATTTTGTTGAGAAAAAGTTCCTAGTCCTTTTAGTCGTAATTCAGAATGAATGGGAAGGTAACAACTAGCATGTCATTAAGGAAGTAATAATTTTGGGCAACTATCATCGATGAAAACGTTTTGCAAGTCATGAATTTATTTATTTTGATCATGAGTGGTATAAATCTCCATTAAAATATTAGTTCCAAGTTTGTTGAGGATTCAATCTAGAGTTCGAATCTTATCAATGTCTATGTTGTTTTGGAAATTAGGATACGTAAGTCTACATTTTGTTCTCGAATTTCAATTCAAAATTCGTGTATATCATCCTCTCTTTTTTCATGGCTTCCAAAAAGAATCTCGTTACCCATGCCAAACTCGTCACTGTCCTCTAAGTCTGATAGTTGTATCAATACTAACCATGACATAAATGGCCATTGCATTACCACATACACTCCCTATAAGCAATGGCAGATTGCATTTGAAAAATATCAAGATTCTCAAGATCGGATTCATGGTTGGAGTTGTGACTTCGCAAAAGCTTCCTTCCCTGCTACTTATCATTTTCTTGAATTTGTTTCCATCTATGCCAAACATTATAATCCTTCCCAATGAGAAGTCATCTATGTTGATGGTTCTCGGGAGATTATCCCAGTCTCTTCTACAACAATTTCCTAAATTTATATACTGCTTGAAAACTCTACTCAATTGAATGATGATACTCTGGCATCTAAATTCAAAGCCTTATCTTCCATAGACATAAATACCTATTAGCCTGATACCTTCTAGTCAAAGTGAAGCTCCTTGAAATTATCCTCCCCTTTAAAGCCTCCATCTTCCCAAGACCTTCATGAAATACAATTATGATGAGTACTTCTTTGAATCCATTCATAACTAGCTCGTTTATTTTCCAACACACAAATACTTCAAGTATCAATCCTATTTGTTTTACCTTCTTTTGTACGCTCAGCGTGCTAATTTTGAATATTTGAATTTGAAAAATCTTGATCAAGAGTCAAACCCTCATCTTGTGAATAAATGGACCCCATAGTGAGACAACATATTAAGAATGAAGGGTTCAAAATATTCATTGACAAATTTATGTATACAATCCTTATAGTCTTCTGTGGAGATCACCCTCCTAGAATGTTCCTAGAATGTAAGAAATTGCTTCAGTTAAGCCCTGATAGCAGTGCAAGGGATTGGTACATTTCTCAAGATTATACCATTATCAAAATTTATAGCACTGAAGTCAAGCCATATATTTTACCAATCTATCTTACTCCCCAAATATTTGCATTAGAATATCTCAGGCAAAGATTGAATTCATATCAGTTGCATTTCGTTCTAGACGTTTGCATTTCCTGTTGAAGTTTTTCCTTTCCTAGGTAAAAAAAAAAAAAGTCATATTTTGCTTATGTTTAAAAAGTATTAGGTTCCTTAAAGTTTGAATTAGGTGAGGTATGGAAATATGTTCGTCATCATGTGATTTCTAACTCAAGGATTTCAATTAAATCTAGATCATATGTTCACCATACAAATTTGGAAATGGAAAGATTAGCCAACAAATAAAGATGGAGTGAAGTTCAAGGAATCTTACAAGGAAAGCAAATGCAATTTGAGAAGACACCGAAAGTAAAATAAGAACTAGTTCAAATCTCAACTAAACAACAAAATGTGGTACCTAAAGTCATCGTGATAAAATTTGATCAACCCGTGAGTGAAGTGGAATTTCTTGCTAATTCAATAACCTCCATGGTTGTTGATGCAAGCAAGGATAGATCAACGGAAGAAACAATTTTACTAATAGATACTAATTAGAAGAAAAGTTAGGAAATAAAATAATGGAAGAAGAATCAAATTATCCTATTTCAGAACAATCAATTGAAACCGATCAAAAGAAAGCAATATTGGAGGATCTAATAATACAGATTGAGGCGGAGGAGATTCACAACATTTCAGGTGTAACTTTCTCCTCGGATTTGATAGTCAATGAGAAGAAAGATGGTATGGATGAAATCACATCATTTTTGGAGGAAATTTTCAAAAAGCAAGTTCTTATGTCCTATGATGATGATGAGTTATGCTCCAACAACTTGCAAATCAGATTTTTTTATGAAATAAGTAAGAATTGAAAATGGAGCATCTGAGATTAAAGTTGAAGAAAGTTTGACATAATATTATTCATGCATATTCTCTGAGATGGCCAAGGTTCAAAAGCAATCTCAACAATTTAAGAAGTATTAGTATCCTCAAATTTTCCCCAAGGGACAAGTAGTTTCAAGGTTCTTAACTGTAGTGGATCATAAGAAAGGTGAATTTGATATAGTATACCTTCAACTTAAGTCAATGAAGGATGAATCTAAAATTAGAGCACATGAATATGATACCACTAAAATTCATTTTGATGTCAACCAAATGCATGTGGTTGACAAAGTGGAATGACATAGACAAACTTGTGACATAGTATCTAAGGATTTAATTCATGCAACTATAGATTTTGGAAAATTTCAAAAGATGTTCACCAACATAGCAAGTCAGTTGAAACAATAAATCCCATTAATAAAGTGAGGCTTGTTAAAATCCAAGATCTAGAGGATAAAATAGTGTCTTTGAGAATTGATCAAAAATATGAGAAAGTTGCCAAATCACATTTGAAGGAGAAAGATGTTGAAATAAAAGATTTGAAGTCAAGATTGAAAATATCAAATATTGATCATATACAGACAAAGGAGCTAATGTCATCTTATGAAGAAAATGAGGAATTAATGGCTAAGATTTCAAAGTTGAAGGATTTGAGTTATTGTTTGGGTCTTAAAATTGATATGTTAAGAGGTGAGATGAGAGTAGAAAAAGTATAAAATCTTGCACAGATTTAGAATTTGTGTAAAGAGACAGTGGAGCTAACAAGTGAAAAATATGGTCATGATGAAGTTGCTAAGCAAGAGACACCTCTGAAAAGTAACGTTTTTGAACTTTCTAGTAATTTTTTGGAGTTAGAAGCAAGTATAAAAATAAAAGAAGGAAAAGTAGTTGATTTGGGTGCTACTATAGAAGAGAAAGAGGTAACAATACATAATTTACAAGATTAATTGTATCTAAAGCATCGAAATGTTGTTGATGATAATGAATTGATAAAAAAGTTAAAGAAAACCCTTGAATATGCCACAAAGTAGATGTCAAGATAAAGATATTTAATTGGTGCAAAACATTTGATATCGGACCATATTATTACTATAATAAATCAATTTAAGCCTTATTTTGAAGTCATTCAACAAAATGAAACATTGATGCAACATGTTCAAATTGAGATTACTATGCTTTGGAATGAAATAGAGAAGGTTGAAGTTGTTGGGAATGTGATTAAACTCTTAAATAGAAAGCCACAATAGGAATTAGCACTCCTTGGGATAAATGAATGAATACACATGATAATGAATGCAAGGAGGGTAACACTAAGATGTATTTGATCAATATAGCTCAAAATAGATGCAATTCTATTGATCATTTTAGGAAAGCTTTCAAAAATAAATGTATTCCCTTGTACAAGTTGGGTTTGCCACCACCATGGAGTAAGGATCGTAGATTATGAGGCTAGGAATTTTATGTTGCATATTTGATGACCTAAAGGAATGATACAAAGAAATTTAGTGATGTAACAAAGTCTCTAAGTAGACAATAGATACTTGACAAGCTATTACATGACTTTACATTATTGATTGTTGTTATTGAATTGTATCAATCTCAACCTGCATCTCAACCTGCAGTGTCTTGTGATTTATACACAAAGTTGGATATTAATTTAAGGAACAAATTTGATTTTAATTATCCTATGGAATAAGATAACAAACATTCAATTTAAATATCCAATGGCTTCCCACATCAGTAATTTGTCACCATCAAATAAAAAGTGTAAGGGTTAAAGCAATGTTGAGGAATTCATGAAATGATTACTCTTATAGTTCTAGAAGGACATGAGGCAATTATTTTACAAACCCCAACTACTCCAAAGAATGTACTTTAGCTATTTTTAGTAAGATAGTTATCAAGATCGAGAAGCAGTTGAAGATCAAAGGCTATAAAGGAAGGAAGAGAAGTTATCGCAAGGGATCAAGATTTTGTTGAGAAGGCCAAAGACTTTCAGTCTGTGATCAATACAGAAAAGATATTGTATTGAATATCTTTAGAAACAAATCATTAAATAAAAAAATAAAAAATAAAATAAAAATTGAGGATTCATCCATTGTCTATCAATTTGTTTTCTTCTTTTTTGTGTAAGACTTCTTAAGTTTCATTAGGTTTTTCTTTAGTAATTTACAAACATATAGAAAGGCTTTATTTTTATCAGCCATTTAAATGAAATACTGCAAAATTGACCTCAACATTTTATTGGTTGTATGAAGTTTGAAGCGGAGTATACAATGCATAATATTTAGTATTGTTATTTGTTTCCATATCAAATTTCAGCAATGTGAAAAGTATGAATGATTTCTTGAATATATTTCTAGTGGTATATGGTATTTATCACCTTATTGCTTTATGTAAAGGATGGTCCTTATACTTTGAAATATTAATTCTTCCTTAAGTTCTAGTGTTTAACTCTTTATCTATTGGATTCGTTTTCCAAGGCCCAATACATTTTCTTTCAGAGTTAATAGATATTAAAGACTACCATATCTCTTCGATATTTATTTGCTTATCTATGTATCTTTAATATCAATGATTTCATTTCTTCTTGATAATTAAAGAAAAGTTCCCTCATATCAATTCTTTTAAATCTATCACCCTTTCTTACCTGCATGTTAGCTAGGAATTTATTTCATAGGCTCTTTTTCTCCTTTTAAATCAAATTCCAATAGCAATAAAGTTTGAAAAACAATATTTTTCGGATTGAGGGATATCCCCTCTAACCACTAGATTCTTTTAGATTGTCCTAAAGTGGGGAGTTTGATAAGCCTCCAATGGATGCCTTGGCATAGTTCCCTAGCTAGGAACATCTTGAGAAACAACCTTTGAATCGGTGTCATTTTCAAGGAACAGAGTTTCAAAAGTTTATTTCCTTGGGAATCACAAATGAAGAAATTGTGTTTCTTGTTTGTGAACAAGAGCATATATGACCCAGTAAACAAATAGCATTGATTGTCTTCTCTTCTTTTGGGTTATTGTTTTCTAAACATAGGGAATTGTTTCCACATCCTCATCTAACCCCTCCTTTTTGTAAGCCTATATCCCAAGAAGATAAGTCCCTTGTGTTACAACACTTATAAGGCAAAATGGATAATAAAGGAAACCTACCTCCACCACTTCCCCTAAGAATTAATCCTTGGGTGGAAGCTAGGTATGGTTCTCTTTGACTTCCTGTTAATGTTCATGATATGCCTAAAAACGTTCTTAATTTATTTCCCAAGTTTATTGGAGACAACGATATATCTGTTAAGGATTATGTTTCTAATTTTCAATATTGTGTTGATAACTTGGCTATTGGTCATGAGGATGTATATTTAAGAATTTTTTTCCAAGCTCTTGAACGGGATGCTAGAAAATGATTTAGAAATTTAGCTACTAATTCAAATTATTCATAGGCAATCTTTTCATAGGGTGTTTATGGGAAAATGGGGAGAAAAGAGGGATCATTAGTGTTGTATGTTTGCATTTGGTTCATTAAAAACTAAGAATGGAGAGATGGTACCTAGTTTTAACAAAAGTTTTTACAAGATGTATAACAAAGTTCTAGATGATATTAGGCCCTCTCAAGTTGTTTCTAAAGTAACATGTGTAGCTGCTCATGACCCTGATTTTTCCATAATGTTAAGGGAAAGGAGATCTATAACTTTGGATATCATGTAGAACGACTCAATAGATAGTGAAGGAAACATGGTAGCATCTAGAAAGATCAAAGTGAGAATAGAGATTGGTGATAAAAAGAATAAAATAAAAGAGGGTTCTCGTCAGGCTTCCTCTTCAAATGTTCAAGATGCTAAAATGAACGAGATGGCCAAACTTATCATAGCATTATCAAACAATATTACGAACCTCAAGATGGGAAACAATGTTGTTGGTCAAGGGGATATAGGGTTGAGAAATCAAAAATTTCTTGTCAAAAATCTATTTCCTTATCGAAGACCTTTTAATCTACAATTATTGACAAGCTAAAGAAGACTAGGAGATCCATCAATTTGACCTCCTTTGAGATATAAAAATAATTTGGTAATGAGCATAACCAAGTTGAGGAATATATTTCTAATGAAGAAGATGATCAAGGTCCTTTTGAATCTCAATAATCTCGAGTAGACATGAGTTTGATGGAGAATGAAGGGGATTTTGTTCATATAACTCGGTAGGATTGTGAAGAATCAATGGGTTTTAGTAATAAAATCAGTTATCTAAATTATGAACAACCTAATGATTTATTTTCTTCTCAATATAAAATATGTGTTGATGTTGTGCAAGCAAAGATGCATCACAAATATGATCTCATACCAAGAGTTAATTCCAATAGTAAAATCCCAAAAAATAATGACCCAAAATAGAAAGCAAAGATGTAGGTTATTGCACCAAGAAGGGTTGAATCAAATGATGTGGTAGGGAAGAATAAACAATAGAAAATTCCTAACAAGGGAAATTGTTCAAGAGGAAAGAGTGGTGAAAGAGTATTAGAGCAAAAAAATTAGACTCCTACTTCTTTTGATTTGTCACATGAGCTCGGTAAATTAATTGTTCATGTTCCTCTTATAGAATTATCAAAAATTCTAGCTTTAAAAGAACAATTTTCCAAGCTAGTTGGAGTTCCTCATCCTATAACACATTTTGATACAACAAAATTGCAAGATGATTCTCCATATATTTTGATTGGCCTCATTATGAAGAAATATATAATTGTACACATTTCTATGTCAGTTTAATAAAGGTGCGAGATCATCTTTTACACAACGGTTTGCTTGATTCTAGGGCTTCTCATAATCTATGCCAATAGTGATTTTGGATAAATTGGACTTAGAAACCGCCATGCCATATAAATATTTGTATTCCTTTGACCCAAGAAATGTTAAGTGTTTTGGAATGATTAAATATTTGGTCATTAGCTCAAATCGCCACAAAGAGTGTGATGATGGATGTGGTAGTAGCTCATGGGGGGTTCACCTTGTTGACCAATACCTTATCACCTTCATTCATGGAGGGGGTTTTTAAATTGTGAAAAACATTGTAGGTATTTGCGGGAGATGTGGGTTCTCAAGAGATTTATAGGTATTGGGGGTGTAAAAAGGGGTCTCTAGTAAAAATAAGGGTTTCTTTTATTGAAAAGATGTATTGGGAGGGGGGTTCATCAAAAGGATTTTGGGAGGTACTTATCAACATCTAGTGAAATTAGGGGTATTCTTTAATATCCCACGAAAGAAGGTGCTATGTCACAGGTTCATTGAGTGAAGAGCCCGTGGCATGTAGAATGAGTCATTTTGAAAGAGTAAACCCAAATTTTGAAGAGTGAAATGGAATCATCACTTCAAAAACTTAAAATCCCTAATTTTTTTAACTTTAATTGATAGTGTATGAAGTTTGAAATTTATCCTTTTGCAATGTTCACTTATGCACTAAATCAACTTTATCTTTTTCCAATATCACTTATAAACCAAATTAATTTTATTTTTTTAACTTAATCTTTCATGTTCAATAATATTGATTTAAGAGAACTTGTTTATGACATAAAATTTAATTTTTATTTTTATAAAGTAGAATATCTATATAGTCATTAAAAGGAAAATTTCTAAAAAATTATGTAATTCCTAACTTCATTTTAAAAAAGGCATTATAATTCTATAGTTTTTATGTCACAAAATTATGAAAGATCGCTATATGCAACTTTAACATTGCAATTTGCAAGCTTACTATTTTAAAATGTTTACCTTCCAAATCATATTCATAGAAAAAATATGAAATAGAAGACAAGTATTGAAAAATGGACCTGGAATTTGGATAATGATTCAAAGGTTTTTTAGCCTTTATTATTGACCCATCAAACTATTATGTGTTACTAATCAATCTAATGACTAAACTGGTGTAGAAATGGAACCACTTTGTATGATACTTAAACCTGCATCATTATTGGCAAGGCTATAAATAGAGATTAAAATTAATCAACTCTCTCATGCAATGTTTCTAATCAAGTAGAAAATTTAAGGAAGTGATTAAGCACCTCTACTTTTCAAAATCTCTTTGCAATATTTTTAAATTTATTTATCTTATTTTGTTCTCTCTAAATCAACTCATGTTTTATTTTATATTCCCTCTCCTATCTCTCAAAGATCTTTTTCTCCTCTCTAGCATATCATTCCAACTCATCTTCGATCTTTTCTTACTCCTTGTTTTCCCTTGCAACAATATTGTATGTCTTCCTTGTACATCCATATTGTTTTTGCTTTTGTTTATTCCATCCAACTCCTTACATTCTTCAATGTCAATAAGGAACTACATGTAGTCATAAGATATGAGTATCTGGGAATGAAGACTAAGATGGATTTTCCATCCATTGCTTGGTCATGAAGCCTCCTTGCACTTCTCCATTGTCAATTTATTTCAATTAAGTGAAATCTCAACAATAGCAACTGTAGACTTATTATTTATCTCTATCGAAGCTCAAATATTCACATGATCCTCTTGTTGAATAACAAAATTTTCTTACTCCTCTAAATATTATGTGTTCATGCTAGATAGACACAACATGATGTTACTTGCATTCACCTCTTCTTCAATAGGAAGCTTGAAGGCCTCACTTGGGAACGTGCCACTGTAAAGACCATTAAGATTTGATCGACAAATACATATTCTTCTAAAACGTCCATTGATATTTTTAATCATTAGTTCCCTTTAAAAGAATTTGCCACCAAATATGACTAATTTATATCTTATAATTTTGTTCCCTAGATTTATTGCCATTAAAACACGACTCTAATATTTGAATTCTTGAAAGATGAAAATAAACTAACATCCAATGTCTATAATTTGTGAATGTTGTGTGTAGATAAAGTTAGAAAAAGTATCCCATATCCCTTACTTCTTAGATGGTGGTACATTAAAAAAAAAGATGATAAATGTTTATTTATAATGAGCATGATGGTGGTAGTGCATCATCACTAACATGTACATAAAAAAAAAATGATAAATGATTATTTATAATGAGAATGTACCAAAAGTAGCCTATCTATCACTCATGTATTCATGCTTATACGGATATCGTTGGCCTAAGTGTAATTGAAAAAAGCGAGGTTGACTTGAGATAATTGATTATAGCATGCACTTAAAAAAAAGGGGGGGAATATGAAGAGAATGACATCTTTTGGATCCCAAAAAAAAATAAAAATCCAAGTAAGTATTCATGTTCATAGGGACAACAATGAAACTTGGACGAGGCAAATTAAATGATGGTTGTGAGGCTCATATCAACAAAGGCATGGTATTAATTGACTCCAAGCCCCCTTGTTGAAAGAACAATGTCCCACCTTATCCTAAAGCCCTCCTTGCAAGGTGCAGCGGCTTTCTCCATTCCTTGATGGATGATACCATTGATGGGTTTTGAAGAAGCCAAGGGACATCACTATAGAGAACTAACTTTTTACTCATATTATGTTGGAGATTCTAGATTCCATGTTCACTAAGCTGTCGTTGTAGTATAGTGGTGAGTATTCCCGCCTGTCACGCGGGTGACCCGGGTTCGATCCCCGGCAACGGCGATTATTCTTTTGTATTGACAAAAGTAATTCCGTGGATGTGAAGTATATTTTGTTGTTTGACGGGTAGTTTATGTCGTTGTTAGTGTAAGGCGATATATCTTTGATAGAGCTCACCCCCCTGAGCACGGAAGAGGTACAGAGAGATTGAACAATCGACACGTTCGAATTCAGGCTGTTATCCTTTTTCCCTCCGGATCATAATCAAGATTTTCCATGTAGTATTTGTTTTTTTTTAATAGAGTTGTTAGTTTTATGTTTGGTGAGAAATTGTTGGATTTGCATATTTAAATGGTCAAGTCTGTATAATCTAAGTTTTTCAGCAAGATGAATTTATTTATGTATTTAGAAAAGCGTAGTCTAAATGTTTTACCTTTTAGTAGTTTTTGGCAATTTTTTATGTTTGATTTTGCCCTAAATCTGGTGAGGAATGGTTGGATCTGCAGATTTGAGTGACTAAGTTTGTATAATGCAAGTGACTCAGGGGTTTTTCAACACCCTAAATCCATTTATGCATTCAGAAATACAATTTAAACAACATAAAATAGTGATTTTGTCCAGATTTACATCGCCAGATTTCAACCAAAAAACTCAAAAGATAAAACGTTTAACCAACTCCAAAAAAAATGCAATTTAAACAACATACAATTGTTATTTCATCCAAATTTATATAACCAGATTCCTACCAAAAATATCAAAACATAGAACATTTAAACAACATTAAAGAAAAATACATCAAAGTGGTGTTACAGTCATTGATGCGCATACAGAAGAGACGTTGGAAGGAGGGTTTCCGCAAGAGGGGTATCGATGGGCGCACAGAAGAGAAGAGGAACCCGGGCTGCAATTTTTCAATACCAATCTTTACATATCCGCTTGTAGAAATTGTTGGAGACTTTTGGAAAAATTGGAGAGCATGAACCTTTATAATAAAAGTGAATGTAAAGTTTATTGTAATTTTAAATAATAATAAAAATGATAATATAATTTTAAAATCACAATTAGAATTAAATTGAAATTAAATTGATGTATCAGATTTTCTTATTTGCTAGATTTATTGTACAATGATTTGATTCTTAAAGTTTATAAAGATGAATATATCCTATATTTTTTTGGATTTTATATAATGTGTGTTTTAAGATTAGTACAAATTCGTTACCAAATACTTTTTTTTTACAATTGTCAAGCATCATCAACCTATATGGTTTAGACTAATGCTGGTACATCTTCATAATCAAAGATTGTTTTGGAATTACAATTTTTTTTACAAGTGTCAAGTACTATCACCAAATATGTTTTAGAGTAGTGTCAGTGCAAGTCCATTATTGAATATTTCTTTAGTAACCTTATAAGTCCATTATTGAATATCTCTTTAGTAACATCTTTTTATCATCACCACTTTCTTTTAGCAAGAACACCTTGTCAATTTCCCTTGAGTGTCCTTGGCTTCTTTAGCAACAACACATTGGTGATGGTCTTCAAGTATCTCCAATATCCATATATAAAAGAAATTGGCATCAATCAACTTAAAATATTTTTGGCTAAGTCTTACACTCTTACCAAATGCATTGCATCTTTAATACAGAATCTATATCCATTTAATCATTGTCTCACCCATCTATTGGACTGGCTTACAATTAAGGTCGGTGAAACAAGCATTGTCAATGCGCTTCTCTATCTTTTGATCAAAAACTCTAAATTATTTTTACTCAAAACAAAAAAAATTCTAAACTATTAAAATTTTAAATTATAATGTCTAAAACAAAAAAAAAACATTGATATAAAAATATAGAATAAGCATACTTACTCTAATAGTAAATAGGTACCAATTGCCCCATAGAGACAACCACTAACTCAACACATGAAGTTCCTTTACTTGTGAAACCACAATATCCCTAATACCATAGGTAGGTGCTCATGATGACTTACACTACACTAAAAACTCACACACTTATATGTCCTTTGTTCCAAGGATCTAGTTTGTGAGGCTCCTTGGAGCATATTAGTAAGTTTGATTACAGTGATTTTCATGAACATGTTCTTATTGTAAAGAGGTAAAAGATAGAATGGAAAATTTGTATAAATGACTACATTCTCTATGTAAGAGACATATCATTTACAAATATAAATATATCAGTTCCTTTGTGATAGAAAATTGCACTATTAAGAGATATGAAGTGAAATTTGAGATATTATTTGGTTGTTCATTTCTTTGCAACGTCTAAAGAATTTCGACATCTTAAACAAAGGGAGCCCTTTTCATAGAGATAAAAGGGCTTTGGTTAAATCATAATACACATAGCTCCAATTTCATATAATCACCAAACACCCAAGTCATAATGTTGAATAACATGGCATCCATACCTCTATTCACAAATTGAAAAAAAGTTAAATATAATACAATTATGTGTTGATCTACATTTTATTTTTGTGTATTTGCTACCCACTCATTTTTTGTAAAAAGTCAAATAAAATCCAATTGTGTGTTCATCTATTTTTGGGGGGCTATTCGCTACCAACTCAATTTTAATGAAGAGAAACCTTGGTACAAAAATTTAAATATGAAATAATACCAAACCCCGATACGTAGAATGTATATTTCTCTTAGATCACTTAAATATCATATTGATAACTAAGCGCTCACCAATGAAAACACAGAGCTCTTAAAAACTCAAAAAATGGTTAAAGTGTGAGACTACTATATTATTGCAATATCCTTGTCATTGAGTTGCCCATCTTTAAAGCATATAGTTAACAATTTATGAAAAAATAACCCCCACAACAATATTGAAAAGTCAATCATCCTATGAGTTGTTTTTCCTCCTCTTTTGTGTGAAGGGGATATGGTGAAAGTGTTGCTACACAACCACAGCCTCCACTAAGAGGCCATAAAAATTGATATCCTTCCCTATCAATCCTCCATTTTGTTGTTAAATTATTATCATAGAGTCTCCTACCACTTTAGTCTTATTCAAATGCAACATAAGTGCCATAGTCATAAGAATGTAAACAATCCACAACTCTACCATATTTTTCAATCCCATTACCACTAATTCACACTCAAATGACCACCAATGTTGTTATGTTATGTAAATTTTTCCACCCACTCCCCAGGGACCCAAATTCCCTTGGGACACACTGTCAAACAAAACCCATGAAATATATTCCTCCAACTTTAGAGGAAGCACAACTTTATCCTTCTTTGGCATGGGAGTAGCACATAAATGTATTCTTAAGGGTGGCAAGTACAGGGGGGATTCTCTTTGATCTCGAAGGAAATATTATAGTTTCATATGTGTGGGGAATGGGACAAGCCACCAACAATCAAGTGGATGCCTATGCCTTATTGTGAGGTATCCACATAGCCAAAGAACAAAGGATCAAATATCTGAAGATAGTTGGGGACTCTATGGTAATTATAAAATCCATGATTAGCAAAGTGACTCTCGTGGACAATAAATTGATAGTCACTATTTCTAGGGATAAAAAAGAATCAAGATCCTTCATGGAAAACTCCTTTTTCCATGTCAAAAGGTGTCTCAACTCAATTTCATATTAGTAGGCTAATATAGCCATGAATCTAGAGCCTGGAGTCCTTATGAAAAATGGGGAAGCAACGTTTTTTTTTATTCCCTAATGTGTCCTCTTGAATCGACAGTTAATCCCATCAACATCAAATTTCACATGAGCAAGCAGTCGAAACATCATTCCCCCTGCTTCTATTTGGGATATCAAGGGACGCCTTAAAGCACTAACACCATGCAAGCATTAACCCATGCTCCATGATTTGAAGAGTTCAGTGCCATAGTTCATTTCCACAATGGGATTATCATGAGGGAAAGCAACAGAAATGGGCACCAGTATGGCTTCAATCCGATGGGGATCAACTCTCTTGTATGTTTGAATTTTATTTTGGGCTATTTGTTGACACTATTTGTGTTGGTCTAAGCAATGGATTCATTTTTGGGGATTTGGATCTAGAGAAAGGTTCAACCTTAAACATTGGTTGTGTTAGGCTATATAATGAGAGCCCTTTGCATAAATTTCAGGCAGCCTCTTCTTTGGTTCCAATTCTGGATTTAGTGCCTTCTATTCTAGGGGACTCTGAGAGTCCTAGAGAAACTAGTCAAGATCTTGGAGCTTTCCCTAGATTGAGAATTTCCATCAAGGTTGGACTTAAGGGACTTGGAACTAGAGACTGGTAGCATATGGTAGTTTGTTCTCAAGTTCAATTCACCTTTTTCCTTTGTTTTTGAGAATATTATTGAGGTTTTGTTTTTGTCTTTCGATAAGTTGGATTTATTTTCTCTATTATAAAAGTGTCAGTTCCTTTAGTTTCAATTATCATGGTGAAAGTATTCATGCATGTCCATTTGATAATCCTATCTTAACAAATCTAGTTTATATGAATTACTTTGGGCTAGTAAATTATGATAAATTTGAAATTTGGGGGATTTTGAATAGGTGTTTGGTTGCATTTGATAGAGAACTCCCCGGCGTTATTTATGTTTTTCCTTCATCTTCTGGAAATATGCAAAGTTTTACTTTATATTTTCCTTCAAGTTGGGAATTTATTCTTGGTGTTGATTTCTCTAAGTGTAAAAGTTGTGAATTATCTGGCACAGGGAAATTTTCATTTAGTACTAACTTTGTTTATAGAGTGGAATCAACATCTAGAGTTCAAGAAAGACTCTCCTCCTATCAGCATCTAGAGTTCAAGAAAGACTCTCCCTTGCCTGACCACCCTTCAATCATTTTGGATAGTTGAGTTACACAGCATGGATAGCAAAGTAATCTCGGAGTTTAGAAGAATTATGTGAAGACATGAGGAAGTAATTCATTTCAACATGAGAACTTTGCTTTCAATTTCTTCAAAGATAAATGAAATTGAGCACCATTATATATCATAGTATGCCAACATTATGAATATGTTGGTTCACTAAAAGAAAAGGATTAGTATTCTAGAATCTGATTGTAACATGCTAAGGAACATGGTTTTGAATCTTTTTAAGTACACTTTATCCTCATCCTCCAACACTCGAGCATCTGATAATTCAAAACGTGAAAATTGAAAGAAAAAAAATAGTCCATCAACTCAAGGAGCCAATGGGATTGAAGTGGAAGAATTCCCTTCCTTCTGACGTTGGTCAAGAGGAAGAAAATAGTAACTAGGTCCACTACTGATCTTTATGTATTTCAAAGTCATTAGAATCTTAGGAATTTTTTTCAAGCGTGCCACAAGCAAGAACACTTTGAATGTTTTTCATTTTGTAAGTTTTGAATCACTTTTCTAGCAGCAAAGGAAACTTTGGATAGATTATGTAATTGTTGATAGCTATGCTACAACCGCGTTATTAATATAATATTTTTGTTTTGGTTAAAAAAATAGAGAAATGTACTCTTGATCTTGTAAAAACATTGAAGAGGAGTGTAGACCATGTCTCTAAGACTGTAGTCATTTATTGTCACCCACATGGCCCATAGAACAAGGGAAGGAAAGGAATGGGGTTTTTTCCTTACCTATTCATCGTCCAACCATGATTTTAATATTGCTGCCACTAATGAACCACTCCAACCACCTTTTCCATATGATAGGATTATCACCACTACCCATATCTCGTATGAGAAATGACAAGCTATGAAGGGGTGGGAAATAGTTTCCTTGTTCTCCTTGCAAAAGGATAAATGCTCATACCCTACCAACTACTCTTTTGTAGGTTATCCCATGTTAATATTTTGTTGGCAAGGAGTAACCATAATAAAATGTGCTTAATGAAGATATTTTAGCTTCTACACTATATTCCACCACCATTTAATGTGGTTATCCTTATAACCCAAGAAAAATTTCTATGTGCCTTCTCACTTGATGTCTCCCCACACTAATGCATCCTCCCTCTCCCATATGTAAATGAATTTTTTGATCAACCTACTTCTATATTTTTTAAATTCCATCACATTATCTCCTCTCAAGTTCAACTCCTCTATATTCTTGCATCTAAATCTCCACAATCCTTCCCTTTCTTCGACATACAAATTCCTCAAAACCACTACATCCTATGCATAAATTATATTAATTAGTTTCTCACTCATCCTAAAATTTATATCACATCTAACCAGTGTGTCCCCACCAATTCTAACATTTCCTTCATTCCCCACCAACCACTGAAGATGCTTTCTAATGGCATGGAATCTAGGAATGTCATAATTTTCCAAACTATTGATCCCTCGCCTTAACTCTTTGATGTGTGTTGAATCCAATCCTCTACCAAATGTAGAGCAATATACTTATGGACCATAAGTTGTTTCCAGAGTCCCTTAGAAGGGGGGACTTCTCTTAACATTCTTTGCACTCAAAGCCTGTGCTAAAAAATGGATATTAAGTTTAGATTGCATCCCCCATTTTTTGTGGGTTGTGCTAGATGGTCCCACTTGATTAGTGGAATTCCATTATTTTCCTTCTAACCTTCCCAATATAGTGGAAAAACCATTTCCTTATTCTATTAATGATGTTTTTGGGAATAAATGAAAGAGATATCAAATATTCTCGATTAGATTCCAATATTGTATTGATTAGAATCAATCTCCCCTTGAGATTGAACACCATATATG
>ML803151.1:50863-90266 GCA_009831015.1 Picea engelmannii
ATGTCCATTTGATAATCCTATCTCAACAAATCTAGTTTCTAGGAATTACTTTGGGCTAGTAAATTATGATAAATTTGAAATTTGGGGGATTTTGAATAGGTGTTTGGTTGCATTTGATAGAGAACTCCCCGACGTTATTTATGTATTTCCTTCATCTCCTGGAAATATGCAAAGTTTTACTTTATATTTTCCTTCAAGTTGGGAATTTATTCTTGGTGTTGATTTCTCTAAGTGTAAAAGTTGTGAATTATCTGGCACAAGGAAATTTTCATTTAGTACTAACTTTGTTTATAGAGTGGAATCAACATCTAGAGTTCAAGAAAGACTCTCCCTTGCCTGACCACCCTTCAATCATTTTGGATAGTTGAGTTACACAACATGGATAACAAAGTGATCTCGGAGTTTAGAAGAATTATGTGAAGACATGAGGAAGTAATTCATTTCAACATGAGAACTTTGCTTTCAATTTCTTCAAAGATAAATGAAATTGAGCACCATTATATATCATAGCATGCCAACATTATGAATATGTTGGTTCACCAAAAGAAAAGGATTAGTATTCTAGAATATGATTGTAACATGCTAAGGAACATGGCTTTGAATCTTTGTAAGTACGCTTTATCCTCATCCTCCAACACTTGAGCATCTGATAATTCAAAACGTGAAAATTGAAAGAAAAAAATAGTCCATCAACTCAAGGAGCCAATGGGATTGAAGTGGAAGAATTCCCTTCCTTCTGATGTTGGTCAAGAGGAAGAAAATAGTAACTAGGTCCACTACTGATCTTTATGTATTTCAAAGTCATTAGAATCTTAGGAATTTTTGTCAAGCGGGCCACAAGCAAGAACACTTTGAATGTTTTTCATTTTGTAAGTTTTGAATCACTTTTCTAGCAGCAAAGGAAACTTTGGATAGATTATGTAATTGTTGATAGCTATGCTACAACCGCGTTATTAATATAATATTTTTGTTCTGGTTAAAAAAATAGAGAAATGTACTCTTGATCTTGTAAAAACATTGAAGAGGAGTGTAGACCATGTCTCTAAGACTGTAGTCATTTATTGTCACCCACATGGCCCATAGAACAAGGGGAGGAAAGGAATGGGTTTTTTTCCTTACCTATTCATCGTCCAACCATGATTTTAATGTTGCTACCACCAATGAACCACTCCAACCACCTTTTCCATATGTTAGGATTCTCACCACTACCCATATCTTGTATGAGAAATGACAAGCTATGAAGGGGTGGAAAATAGTTTCCGTGTTCTCCTTGCAAAAGGATAGATGCTCATACCCTACCAACTACTCTTTTGTAGGTTATCCCATGTTAATATTTTGTTGGCAAGGAGTAACCATAATAAAATGTGATAAATGAGGAGATTTTAGCTTCCACACTATATTCCACCACCATTTAATGTGGTTATCCTTATAACCCAAGAAATTTTTTTATGTGCATTCTCACTTGATGTCTCCCCACACTAATGCATCCTCCCTCTCCCATATGTAAATGAATTTTTTGATCAACCTACTTCTATATTTTTTAAATTCCATCGCATTATCTCCTCTCAAGTTCAACTCCTCTATATTCTTGCATCTAAATCTCCACAATCCCTCCCTTTCTTCGACATACAAATTCCTCAAAACCACTACATCCTATGCATAAATTATATTAATTAGTTTCTCACTCATCCTAAAATTTATATCACATCTAACCAGTGTGTCCCCACCAATTCTAACATTTCCTTCATTCCCCACCAACCACTGAAGATGCTTTCTAATGGCATGGAATCTAGGAATGTCATAATTTTCCAAACTATTGATCCCTCGCCTTAACTCTTTGATGTGTGTTGAATCCAATCCTCTACCAAATGTGGAGCAATATACTTATGGACCATAAGTTGTTTCCAGAGTCCCTTAGAAGGGGGGAATTCTCTTAACATTCTTTGCACTCAAAGCCTATGGTAAAAAATGGAAATTAAGTTTAGATCGCATCCCCCATTTTCTGTGGGTTGTGCTAGATGGTCCCACTTGATTAGTGGAATTCCATTATTTTCCTTCTAACCTTCCCCAATATAGTGGAAAAACCATTTCCTTATTCTATTAATGATGTTTTTGGGAATAAATGAAAGAGATATCAAATATTCTCGATTAGATTCCAATATTGTATTGATTAGAATCAATCTCCCCTTGATTGAACACCATATATGATAACATGTAGTAATATTCATCTCTATCCTTCCTATGATTCAATCCAAGCATACAATATGATAATCATTTTCCTTCAACCCAAACCCAAATAATTCAATCTTTGTTCGAGTAGCACTAGCCTATAAGGGAGTAAAGTTGAGATATGTTATTGTTGTGAGTTGACTATAAAGTGACATTATAGAGTTGATTTTAAGGAAATAATTTGCATCTCGTTAATTCTACACAAAAAAACAAGATCCCTCTCAACAACAATGGCATCTCTAATAGAGAAATTTCCAAATACCAATACATCAACGACATCTTTGACACCCTAATCCCTTAGAGAGAACCATCACTAAACACATTCTTTAGATACTGAATTAAACATTCACCAACAAAAACAACAATGGCGATAGTGGGAAACATAGTTGTGAACCCCTTATGGATTTGAAGAAAATAGTTGTTGAGTCATTTATGAGAACAATGAAAGTGAAGGGATGGAAAGACCGGGTGGAGTCTTTATCATCCTAAAGGATTCCCAATTATTTCCTATGTTTGGGGCCTTGTCCATCTATTAAACAATCTGGAAGAAGCATACACCCTCCTTTGTGGGATATATCTATTCAAGGAAGTAGATATTAGAGTACTCTTAGTATTTGGGGATTTTATGATAATCATTAAGATAAAGAACATCAAATCCACCCCCGGGGGACATAAATTGAAAGATAAAATCCCTAGGATTATTAAAACAAATATCAGCAAATCCACCCCCAAGGGACATAAATTGAAAATAACATCCCTAGGATCAAGAAGGAAGGAAATTATTTCATCAAAGTCCCATACTATCACATTAATAAATATTTAAATGAGGAGATTGAACTTTGGGATAAATGTGCATCCAACGTTAATCTTGGTACTTTTGTAAAAAACAATAGGGATTTGAATTTATGATTATCCCCTCGGTATCTAGCATTAGTGGGTTTCTTTGGCATTAAATAATCACATGGGGAAACTCTTATCAATGCAATGGTGGTTCCTTGGAATGGGTGACCCAAGGATACATACCATCCTTCAGAGCATGTGAAAGGATTCATGGTTCGTGGTAATTGAATTCATATTCATTGTATGGTACAAGCTCTATGGGATAATGGTGGGTCTGAAGCAAGAAATTTGGTGCATTTCAGGTTGGCTTAGTTATGCACCTAGCCATCTGGTGAGTTTTATGGTTCGTTTTGGATGGTTTGTTTTTCCTTGTCTTCTCTAGAATATGTTTTTTCATTCATTAATCATCCCTGAGAGCAGAGTGTTGGGGTATTCATGGTTTCCATGATTTTTTTTTCTTGTCTTGTATTGGTAGGAGTTATTCATATTATTCCTTCATTGTTGGAAATCTTCCACTAAAAATTATTACGGAGACAATAGTGTCATATGACTATTGGAAAATGAGTTGTGTTTTGTGTGTTCAAATTGGTGAAGATTGTGAGGAGATAGTGGTGAGGGTAGGAATTTTCTCTATGGGGAATTCTATGTTTTCCAATAGAGGAGATATATCCAAGTGTTGAGCCTACTTAAGACCTAATACTATGTAAATTTATCTAGCATTTGGATTTGGTCATTTGGGAAGACACAGTGACAAAGTGTTAGATGCCAAGGACGGAAGATTTAAAGGCATATGGGAGCATTCTTCAGTAAAAATTGTGTGTCTTAAATCATGGCATGGTATTGGGGAGTTTAATTGTCCTCAGTTTACCAAGAAGGGGAATTGTCTCTCAGACATAGTAGTTGTATAATAAACATTACGAGCCTAGAATTATGGAATCATAACATCTCTACTAACATCCTCCTAGTTTTTCTAAATAGAAATTTTGGTCTTGTTTTTGTTTGTTGTCCATACCTTTTCTATTTTTTAAGGCTTGGTTAACATGGAGAAAATGGATATACCGAAGTTTAGAAGAGTCTTGAGATGCCATAAAGACCTCATTCAGGCCAACATAAACACTCTTCTCTCATTGTCTTCAAAAGACTTAAATAATGAGCATTCAAGCATAATTCAACATGCTATCATTATGAGAATTTTAGTGCATCAGAAGAAATGAATTGATTTCCTCGAAGTAGAGTGCAATATGATCCACAACCTAGCATTCAATATATGTAAGTATTCCTTATCAATGGCCTCCAATAATAGGGAAATGGAGAACTCAATCCTAACTAAGACTAAAAAGGAAGAGATGGTCCATTGGTTGAGAGACCTAATGGATATAGAGAGACAAATCTCCCCCCAAACCGAGAAGGGACATGAAGAAGAGGGTAGTGCTCTAGCTTATAGCTAATTTTATGTATTTTAGTATTATATGTCTATTAGGCATTTTTGTGAAGTACATTGCTTGTAGGCCAACCTAGAACATATGTTTTGTAGTATGTTGGAATCTTTTTATACTAGTTTCAAACAACTGTTTACTTCTGCAGTAAACAATAAGAACCAACACGAGTAACTCAATGCACACCTTATTTGTATCCCTTTTGGTTTAACATAAATTATGTCATGGTTAAAAAAATTGACAACAAAAGTGATGGAGGAGAAGCAATCCTCAACCCATTCAATAAAAGGTGCCAGAAGGCCAAAACGAAGCATTAATAGTCTAATGTATAACCAAATAACTCAGGTGTAGGATTTATAAAAAAAAAAATGACAACAAAGGTTGACATCTTCTTCACTTTGATGATGTGCAAATCCTTCTATGTTGTGACAACTACATCCATAATATACCTGCCAACTAGAAATACAAATTTTTCCCTAGATATGACTATAGGAAGAATCAGTTTGAGTCACATATAAGTGGTTTTAGTGATCATTTTGTAGATGTAATTACATAGAGAGATAGGATGAAAATCATTAAATGTTTTTGGATCATACTTCCTTGGAATATTAGCAACAAAAATAGAGTTAAAATCCTCTAACCTTGTTAAATTATTAGTTATAGATTCCTTCCCATTCTAATGAGATCGTGTTTGATAATATCATAGAAGCTTGAGAAGAATTCATTTGGCCACCCATTGAGTGTGGGTGCCTTCTTCTTTGGAATGATTTTAAAATAATCATTATCTCCTCCCAATCGGTTGGAGCAACAAGGTCGATATTTTGTTCCTTTGATACCACTCTATCAAAGAAAGATGATAATGATAATATCTCTGATATATTATCCATTTGAGGCTTTGAATATACAACCTTGTCATAAAAAACATCAATGTTAGAAATATCATTGAAAGACTTACATACTTGACCTTGAGAATATCATATGAACCAAATTGTGTTCTAATATTTTTAAACTTGTGCATATTGATGGGAGAATTTTGTATTTTCATCTACTTCATGGAGCCATGTGAGCCTGCTCCTCATTCTCCATTTAGCTACTTTCCATTTAAGAAGTACGTGTTTTTAATCCCCCATATCATATACCTATTATATCTAACTTGAGGACAAGTTTATTCCCCCCGTTGATATTCATTTGGGATTCCATCTTGTACTATATATCTCTCAATAGATTCTTATTTTCCAAAAAACATTGTTTGGCCAATTCCATAGTAATCGTCTTTATATGTTGTAGGTTATTTTGAAAATGAAGCATGGCATGTTCTCCCAATCAAGGGTCGAAGGCTTTCCATTCAACCTTCACATTATCTCTAAACTCTTCATATTCAAGCCAGATAAGATTAAATTTAAATGAAAATTGAGGTTTGGATTCCCCCATATCTATTTGTAGTAGAATAGGGGAGTGATCCAATATGCTATGACTTCCTATCTAGGATCTATAGCGACTTACCCTTGAAAACATATATTTATTTTATAAGATCATGTCTAGTCTCTTAGCACAAGCATCACACCCAACTATGTTTTTTTTCTGCAAGTGCAACCAATTTCAATTGGCTTTGCATCCACTAGGTTCTGACAAGGGATCTGGTTTGCTTGTTTCACCCTATATCTCATCTCATCTTTAAACCCTCCAGGGAAATTTAAGGGTCTAAATTTGACTATTTGGTTAATTTTCCAATTTTTTCAAAAAACAATTCACCAATTTCTATCTTTTCCAAAACCTATTCACCCAAATTCTATAGTATAAAATTATTTTACTTTTAAACAATCACCAAAATTTTCTAATCCTTAGAAATTTCAATATTTAAAAAAAAAAACATATCGCCAAACATTTTATAGTTGGAATTTTAAGAATTAGTAAGATTCACCAAGGTTCTACACTTATAAGTATGGATCCTTCAAATTTTCCCTAATCCCCCCAACATACTAAATTATTTTTTTCAAAACCTCATTATCAAGAAGAGCTTGCTAATGTTCTTTCATATTAGTGCTAGGTCCATATAAATTGACAATAGTAGCTTCTTTGTCTAGCTTTTGTGAGTTCATTTTAGTTACTAAGACTAAATTTGAGTTCTCAAACCACACTGCATATGAAATTGGGATTTCATCCTATGGTTTTCCTTGGAATATGTTAGGAGAACTAAAACCAAAATAATCCAACCCTAAAGAAATTTATAGAGTGATCTTAGCAATTTTCCCCCAAGTGTTTTCTCCTAGAGAATAATAATATCAATACTAAATCTTTACAAAATTATTTTCAATGATCTTTTTTTTTATGAACGCATTCCCCTCATGTTCATGGAAAGAAGAGTCATTTTTTCCCTCTTAGGAGTCACCCTTTCACCAAGGGCTCCTTTGATTTTCCTTCATCTTACCGTATGGAATTTCACTCTTACCTACTCCTTTCCAATTTATATTGAATATTTCCTCCCATATAAAGTTGTTTTATGGTGTGGAGTAGTCCATATCTAAACCCCTCTCTCCTACATTATGAAATCCATAATGGCCTCTCTTACTCAATGATTGCAACTGATAGTGCCAACAAAATTTTGGCACAAAATCCTCATAAGAGTAAATCAATATACCTTGAATACTTCCATAGTTTGACATACTATCCTTCCCCTCACTTATGGACCAAGGATCTTCCTCTATCCTTCCTTTCCTCTTCACAACCTCTTTAAAGCCCTCATGGAGACTCAATCCACGTTTATCTCCTTCAGATTCTCTAAACAATATAAATGAAAATATGAGCCTTTGTGTTACCATGTGGTGAATGATTATGGATCCCCTTCATATCATCTCCTTCTATCTGTTAAGGGAGGTTTATCAAAGTATGGATCACATATGTTATCCTTATCTCACCAATTTTCTTGAGAAAATCTCCTCCAAATATTATTTAATATTGAGTTCCCTTTCCTTACCTATTTGATGAGAATGCTATCAAGATTGGGATGAGGAATTTATTATCCTTCCCATAATTTCTATAGTATTTTGTGCACAAATATGCACAACTCGTGTCTTTTTCTCTACACTTGATTCTTGTGCCTTGGAGTATTTTTCTTAACTTATCCCATCTATTGAGATCTACACAATGTTTCACATCCATATCATATCAAAGTTAACAATATATGCACATCACCATTATTCTCCTCTTGAACCTTTTGATCATGCACATTTTTCAAATGGTCATACAAATTGCAACCATTGCATTTAAACAAAATGTGCATCTAGTCCAATGTCTAGCAGTATGAGAAAGAGGGTTTGGCTTAATCACAATATGCATGACCCAATTTTCATATAATCACCGAACAACCAATTCATCATGTTATATAACATGAGGATTCATACCACTACCCACAAATAGACAAAAAAGTCAAATAAAATCCAATTCTAAGTTCATCTACATTTTTTGTGTATTTTCTACCAACTCAAGTCTAATGAAAAGAAACCCTGGTACAAAAACCTACACATAGAATAATACCACATGCCAACAAGTATAATGTCTATTTATCTAACATCACCTAACGAGTAAACATTTGGATCACAATGATAACTAAGTGTTCACCAATTAAAATAGAGAGACCTGAAAAATTCAGAAAAATAGATAAAGTATGAGACTATTGTAGTATTTCAATATCCTTTGGTTATTTTGTTGCCAAGTTGCCACATATTTACAACATATAGTTAGCAATTCATGGAAACAGAGCGCCCACAACATTTTTGGAAAGTTGGTCATCTTGGGAGTTGTTTTTCCTCCTCATATGTGTGAAGGGGATATGTTGAAAGTGTTGATTCATATCCATAGCCTCCTATAATAGTCCATAAATATTTCTATCATTTCCTACCAATCCTCCATTCAATCATTCAATTACTACCATGGAGTCTCCTACCGGTTAAAGCTTATTCAAACACAATGTAAGTGCCATAGTCATAACAATTTAAACAACCTGCAACTCTACCATATTGTTCAATCATATTCCCATTGGTCCATACTCAAAGGACCACCAATGTTTTTATAATATATAAATAGGTCCTCCCACTCCCAAGGAACCCAAATTCCCTTCGGACGCACTATCAAAGAAATCCCACGAACATATTTATCCAAATTTAAAGTAAGCACAAATTTATCCTTATTTGGATCGAGAGTCAAAGAGAAGAAAATTTTATGTCTCTTGATCTTGTAAAAACATTGAAAAGGAGTGTAGACCATGTCTATAAAACTATAGTCATTTATTTCCACTCATATGTCCTGTAGCGCAAAGGGAGGAAAGCAATGGTGGTTTTTCCTCACCTATTCATCATTCAACCACGAGTTTAACTCCATTGCCACCAACAAACCACTTCAATTTAATTTTATATATATTAGGATTCTCACCACTAGCCAAATCTCCTATAAGAAATTGCAAGCTATGAAGGGTGGTAAATAGTTTCCTCATTCTCCTTGCAAAAGGAAAAATGCATGGACCCTGGCAACTACTCTTTTGTAGGTTATCCCATGTTAATATTATGTTGGTAAGGAGTAACCATAGAAAAATGTGCCTTATGAGGATATTTTAGCTTCCACACTATATCACATCACCACTCAGTGTGGTTATCTGTATAATATAATCAAACTATATATGTGAATTCACACATGGTGTCCCCACACACCAATGCATCCTCCCTCTAGCAACCAAATCATTCATCCCCACAAACTCTAACCCTTCCTTCATTCACCACCAGTAACTAAAGGTGTTATCTTTTGGCGTGGAATCCAAGAATATCATAGTATTCCAAACTATTGATTCCCCACTTAAACTCTTTTATGGGTATCCAATCCAATTCTCTACCTAGCATGGGGTGATATACTTATGGACGATAAGTTGTTCCCAAAGTCTCTCAAAAGAAATCCTTCTATAAGCATTATTTGTACTCAAAGCTTATGCAAAAAAATGCATAGTTTTTAGGCCCCATCCTCCATTTTCCTTAGGTTGTGCAGATGATCCTACTTGATTAGAGGAATTCCATTATTTTCCTTATAGTATTCCCTAATATAATGGAAACACCATTTTCTTACACTATTGATGATGTTTTGAGGAATAAATGAAAGAAATATCCAATATTCTTGTCTAGATTCCAATATTTTCTTGATTATAATCAATCTCCCCTCGATTGAAAGTCGTCTATTATAACATGTAGAATTATTTTTCTAGATCCTTCCTATCATACATTCCTAGTATACAATCTGATAATTATTTTCCTTCAACCCAAACCCAAATACTTCAATTTATGTTCAAGTAGCACTAACCTATAAGAGAGTAAAGTTGAGATATGTTGTTGTTAGTTGACCATCAAGTGACATTATAGGGTTTATTTTAAGGCATTAATTTGAATCCTCATAGTTCTACACAAAAAAATTAAGACCCCTCTCAACAACCATTTTATCTCTAGTAGATTCATTCCCAAATATTCGCCAACAAATAATGTGATTGTCACCCACATATATTTTGACACCCTCTTCCCCTAAATATAACAATCACTATACATATTCTTTAGATACTGACTTAAACCTTATACTATTAAAAAACAATAATGGAAATAGAGGCAAACATTGTTTTAAACCCCTTGTGGATTTGAAGAAAATAGTTGCTTAGCCATTTATGAGAACAATGAAAGTGATGAAGGAGAAGAAATCCTCAACCGATTCAATAAAATGAGCTTGAAAACCAACATGAATCATTATTAGTCTTATATATAACCAACCAACTCTGGCGTAGGATTTAGAAATATCAAACTTGACAATGAAGGTCGACATCTTCTTGACTTTAATGGTGTGCAAATCCTCCTATGTTGTGACAACTGCATCCATGGTAGACTTACCCCCTAGAAATACAAATTATTCCCTGGATATGGTTGTAGAAAGAGTTAGTTTGAGTCACATAGAAATAGTTTTAGTGATGATTTTATAGATGTGATAATAGAGAGATATGGGATGAAAGTCATAAAACGTTGTCAAGTCATACTTCTTTGGAGTTTTAGCAATAAAAATAGAGTTTAAATCCTATAACTTATTTTTTGTAGTTGTATATTCCTCTACCATTCTAATGAGATCATATTTGAAAATATCATAGAAGCCCAAGTAGAACTCAATTGGACACCTATCAAATGTGGGTTCATTTTCATGTTCTCCTAGGTCAATATATTTCTTCCTTCAGTTGGCTAGGTGTTGATATGTTTTATAACACTACGACACGTTGATCTGATTGGAAGACCATATGAAATCCTTACACTCTGGTGTATTTTGGTTGAGATTTTCTTTACAAGATGATATTATTCTCACAAAACAAAAAAAATTATGTGCATTCCAATAGAAGAATTGAAGGGGAATTGATACAAAAATTAGGGGTTCTTCTAAAAGTATTTTAAAATAATCACTATCTCTTCCCCATCCACTAGAGCCATAAGGTTGAAATTTTGTCCCTTTGATAACACTCTATCAAAGAAAGAGGATATTTCTAATATCTGCCCTATATTATCTCTTTAAGGTTTTGAATATACAACCTTGTAATAAAAAACATAAATGTTAGAAATATTATTGAAGGACTGAAGGACTTATATACTTAACTTTGAGAATCTCATATGGACTAAATTGCGTTCTAATATTTTTGAACTTGTGCATATCAATGGAAGAATTTTGTATTGTCATCTATTTCGTGGAGCCATGTGGCCTTGTTCTTCATTCTCCCATTTAGCTATATTACATTTAATAAGTATGTGTTTTTCCTCTTTCAAACCCTACACCTCTTGGATCTCACTTATGGACAAGTTTATACCCCCATTGATATCCATTAAGGATTCCACTACATCTACATCTCTCAATGGATTCCTAGTTTCCAAAAAAATTGATTGGCCCATTCCATAGGATTTGTCTTTATATGTTGTAGGTTCTTTTGAAAATGAACCATAACATGCTCTCCCAATCAAGGGTCGAAGGATTTTCATTCAACCTTCACTATATCCCTGACCTCTTCAAATTCAATTCAAATGGGATTAAATTTAAATGAAGATAGAGATTCAAAATCCTCCATATCCATTTGTAGTAGAATATGGGAGTGATCCAATATGCTATCACTTCCTATATATGATCCATATAAACTTACCCCCGATAGCATATATTTATTTAAAGATCGTGTCTCGTCTCTTAGCAATAAAAACACACCCAACCATGTTAATTCTACAAGTGGGACCAATGTCAATTGGCTCTACATCCAAAAGCCTCTTACCCTCAAATATATATCTAAAAAATTCCAACAATGGATTAGATTTTCTTGTTTCACCCTATATCTCATATAATCTCAACACATTACACCCCATGAGGAAATTTTAGGGTCTAAATTTTGCCATTTTGCCATTTGGCTAATTTTCCTTTTTTTTTTTTAATTTGCCAATTTCCTTTTTTTCCAAAACTATTCACCCAAATTGTATAGTATAAAATTATTTTACTTAAAAATATCACCAAAATTTCCTAGAAACTATATAAAATCCTTAGAAATTTGAATATTTTTACATAAATATTGGCAAAAATTTTATAGTTGCCATTTTAAGAATTATTATAATTCACCAAGGTTTTTACACTTATAATATAAGTATGGATCCTTCAAATTTTCCCTAATCCCCCCCACATATTATATTATTTTTTACAAAAACCTCATTATCAAGAAGAGTTTGCCAATGTTCTTTCCTATCAGTGCAAGGTCCATACAAATTGACAATAGTAACTTCTTTATCTAGCTCCTGTGAGTAAATTTTAGATACTAAACCTAAATTGAGTTAACCACATTGCATACAATATTAGGACTTCATATTGTATCTAGGCCTCTCAATCTATCAAGAGAACTAAAACCAAAAATGCAAACCCCAAAGAAATTTAAAAATTGGTCTAAAAATTCCCCAACAAGCAGTGTCTCCTAAAGAATAATAATATCAAGCTTAAATCTCTACAAAATCCTTTTTCAAGGATCCATTTTCTAGGATGAACCTATTCCCCTAATGTTCATGGAAATAAGAATCAATTTTTTTCTTTCTTAAGAGACACCATTTCAATAAGGGTTCCTTTGATTCTCCTTTATTTTACCATATGAACTTTCACTCATACCTACTCCTTTCCAAATTGTATTTAATATTTCCTCCCATATAATTTTTTTTCTCTCATGGAGTAGTCCATATCTAAGCTCCTCTCTCCTACATTATGGAATCCATCGTGGCCTCTCTTATAAAAAATTGCAACTTATAGCACCAAGAACAATTTTGCACAAAATCCTCATAAGAGTAAATCGATATACCTTGACTACTACCATCGTTTGAAAAGCTATCCTTCCCTTCATTTATCGACCAATTATCTTACTCTATCTTTCTCTTTCCCTTCACAAATTCTTTATATCCCTCATGAATACTCAATTGATACTTATCTCCTTTAGATTCTTTGAAGACTAGAAAATGTAAAGATGAGCCTTTGTGTAACCATGTGGAGAAGGATTATGAATCCTCATTAGATCCTCACCTTTTATGTCTAGGGGAGGATAGTAAGAGTATTGATCACATATGTTATCCTTATCTCCCTAGTTCTCATGACAAAAAAATCACCTCCATATCATGGATAATATTGAGTTCCCTTTTCTTTCCTTTTTGATGAGGATTCTCTTGAGCTTAGGATAAGGAAAGTATTATCCTTCACAATCTCTATGGTGTTCATGAATATGAATCACTCATGTATTTTCTTGTACACGCAATTGTTGTGCCTTGGAGCCTCCTTCTTCACTTATCGCATCTATAACTTCAACTCTATGCAATGTTTCATGTTCATATCCTATTAGATTTAACATTGTATGAGCATCAACTCAATTCTTTAATAGTGTAGTATTTTGGGCCTAGATATTCCAACACGCTACTGCTAGCTCATTATTGTTTTCTTTAGTTGATTTAGGTGTTTTCTTATAGTTGCAATAGTTAATCTTCACTTAGTTGTTTTCTTTTCCTTGATTCTAGGAAAGATTCATGGCATACCATTGCACGACCCTCTTTCCCAAATCTTGAGTCCAATAGGATATATATATATATATATATATATATATGTATTCCAAAGAAAAAAGTATGTAATTTTATTTATAAAACAAAATTACAATACAAAAAATGCTTGTAGCATTCCTAAAATTGTTTTTACATCCTTATATCTGGAAAGGATTATCAATTTCATCAACCTATTATGTACTTGTATCTTCTGAATTGTCATAATTTTCTTGCAGTTGCCCAGAAAATAGTTTTCATTCATCAACTCAAAAATACCTCTAAAAAGGGCATATTTCTATTGATTGTCTGACACCATATTATCCCATATTTATACATAAAAAAGTAGTCAAATAGAATAAAACAATAGATTTAGAGCCATGGATCATGAGCATATTTTGTGATAGTCCCCTCTATCTATTCAAAGACCACACAGGTTCCACAATCCATCCTTATTACATCTTCATAAAGTCCATTAGCAGTCATGTTTTTGTCCCTATAGATATGTGAAAAGGACATGTGTGAGAAAAATGATAAAAGAAATTGAATATCATTATACAAGGTTGTAACGTGAATTACCTCAGTATTATTTCCTTCTGCATCCATTAGATAACCAACAAAGAATCTCCAAATGAATGTTTGGGACCCTGGTCTTAGGACCAATTTGAGAGCCATTAATTCATAGTAATTATTGGTTTCCTAGCTAGTGCCTACTTTAAGTGAGTTATAAACAATATTCCACCTCCTCCACCCCTAGGTGGAGTTTCTTGTGAGGCTCCCTCAAACAAATCCCAACAAATGGACATATTAATTTTGATTTCCTTGGATGATTCTATGCAAATAATGTTTGCCTTGATTTTTTCGATGTGCATTAAGGATATTTAATGCTTGAAATTCACATTTTAAAGGAAAGGTCTTTGTTCTTTCAAGCAACTTCATATTTTGGGCCAACCAGACTCCCCATGAAATGCTTAAGGGAAACACTCTAAATTGTTTTAAGTCCTTGTTGTCATGCCACTTATGAAAGGGAACTTTAATATGTTCTCCTACCCATTGATTTGGTTTCCTATATTTGTTTCCACTTTCTTCCAAAATTCCAAAGAATAGGGGCAAGTCATGAAGAGATGAGTATTTGTCTCTTCTACTTGTTGCCATAGGTTACACCATTCAAGCCCAACAAAAGATATTTCTTACAGAATATCCTAGGTAAGATCCATGTTGTTCAAGATCAACCACATGATTTTTTATTTATTTTTATTTTGAAGGGATCTTAAGTTTCCATATGACTTTCCATTACCAAGCATGGATATCCTCTCTACCCTCCTCAATGAGAACCTTATATCCTAATTTTGGTACATTCCCTAATGGGTTTAGATATTGAACCATCTTGTCTTCCTCCTCTCTAATTATGATGTTTCTATGTTTTAGAGAATCTATGTACCTCTACCATTCTCATGTGTTCTCTTCCCCAATTCCTAAGCCCCTCTAGGAAAACCAAGCTTAGTACCATATAGTTTTCATGGAAAAGTTCACAACTTTTCATAACATATAATATCCTTCGTTGTGTATCTCGTGTATCAATTCATAGGGGTAAGTCATGAAGAGATGAGTATTTGTCTCTTCCACTTGTTGGCATAGGTTACACCATTCAATCCCAACAAAAGATATTTTTTACATAATATCCTAGGTAAGAGCCATGTTGTTCAAGATCAACCACATGATTTTTTTTTTTAATTTTGAATGGATCTTAAGTTTCCATATGACTTTCCACCACCAAGCATGAATATCATGTCTACCCTCCTTAGCGAGAACCTTATATCCTAATTTTGGTACATATTCCCCTAATGGGTTTAGATACTGAACCATCTTGTCTTCCTCCTCTAATTATGATGTTCTATATTTTAGAGAATCTATGTACCTCTACCATTCTCATGTGTTCTCTTACCCAATTCCTAAGTCCCTCTAGGACAACCAATATTAGTGCCATATAGTTTTCATGGCAAAGTTCACAAGTTTTTATAACATATAATATCCTTCATTGTGTATCTCGTGTATCAATTCATGTGATAGCCTATTCCTATATTTGTTGACAACCCAAGGTTCCAAACCTTTTTTCACTCTGCCACCTTTTCCCACTTACCATTATCAATCAATTTCCCACCAACTAAAAAGATGAAAGTATATCTTTCCACACATTTGAGGCATTGTATTTTTGTGTAATTGGATTTCTGATCCATTCCTTTATAGATCTAGACCAATATATTTAGTTGTTATAATATTTACCCACAACCCAATTCCTTCAGTCAATCTCCAATCTTTTTGTGTTCCTAGTGATTTTGAGAAGAAAAACTTGGTTTCTTCAAACCCCAACCACCATTTTCCTTTGGTAGTGATAGATTATTCTATGACACAAGGACAAAACCTGTTTTCTCTTGTTTCCCAGACCAAAGGAACTTATAGCATAACCTTCTAATAATTTCTAGAAATTCGTTTGGTATCCATGCAAGAAACATCCAGTACACTAGATTTTCTTCTAGAACTACTTTGATCAGAACCAGCTATCCTACATGGGATGCCCATCTATTAAACCAAGAATTAATATTTTTTTCCACTTTTTCCCTCAACCATCGCTAATCTTATTTTTTGAAATATTTGGTTTTAGGTAAAAACCGAAGTATTTTAGGCCTTGATCTAATTTTAATTGTTGGTATGGAAACCTTTGTGAAACAAAGATTCTCTCCTTCTTAGAAAATCCCCACATGGAAATTGTTATTTTTCAAGATTTAATGTCATATAGGTCGCTTTACAAAATAATGCCACGATATCTCTAAAATTTTCAATCACCCTTTTAGTTCCTTCACATAAAATCAATATTTCATCCACAAATTGTAAATGAGTTTTATTGCTTGAAGTGCCTATGTGAACTCCTTTGAAACTACCATTAGTTTCAGCCTCCTTTACTAGCCTACTTATTCATTCAACAACTAGAAAAAAGTTGAGGGGGGATAAGGGTCACCCTTGTCTAAGGCCTCTTCTAGATCTAAATAAAGGGGATGTATCCCCATTTATTAAGGCAACAAAATATGTACAAGAAATGCAGTTCATTGCCCATCTTAGAAATTGATGACTGAAACCTAGATGAATGAGAATTAGTTTGAGATATAACCAGATTATCATGTCATAACCTTTAGAGAGGTACACTTTGATCACCATCGACCTTTAGTCTTGATTTTAATTGAATGTATACCTTCTTGAGCAATCCCTATAACCTCGTGATTTTTTCTTCCATCTAGAAATCTAAACTATTCTTCAGATGTTTCCCTAACATGATTCTTTTAAATCTCCTTGAAATTACCTTGGAGATGATTTTGTATATACAGTTGCATAGGGATGTTGGCTTGAAATTACCAAAGGATGTTGGATTTTTATCCTAGGGAATTAGAACAAGAAAGGTTGCGTTGAAGGATCCTAGCATATTCCCATTTGTTTTGGTATCCTCTACCACCCTCCTTAAATCATCTCCTATAAAATCAAAGCATCCTAAAAACAATTTCATAGGGAGGCCATTTGACCCTAGACTTTTGTCCTTTTAGAAACATTGGAGAGTACCAAGAAACCTTGTTTCCCCACTTCCTCCATCAAAACTTGATTTTGTTTAGGATTGATGAAGCTTGGAAAAGAGTTTGACAATTTAATTACCTCTTCTATAGTCGCAAGAGAGTCTTCTTTGAAGAAGGTTGAGAAGTGATTTACACCCTTTGTAGTTATTTCCTTAAATTTGTGTGTCTGTGATCCATATTCCTTTTTAATCTCTAAACTGACTTGATATTTGTTTTGTGGTTGGAAAATCTGTAAAAAAAAAACTTTGCATTTTTTTCTCCTACCTGAAGCCAAAAAAAATTGTTTTTAAGATGCCATTCTTTCTCTTTTTCCTAGATTATTTTCCTCTTTTTTTCCTCCAATAATTTGACCTCTAATTTATGTTTTTCTATTAAAAAACAAAACCTTCATTATTGTAGAGAGCTTCCAAAGCTTCCTCCAATTCCTTGACGGTTTTGTCGTACTTTTTCTTCTTTTCTTTGGCCCATTGCATAGCTACCTTCTTTGATTTCTTCCTATTTTGGTGGAACTGTATAGAACTATACTCTCTAAAGTTTCCATTATAAGGTTCCCATATTTCTTTAACCTTGTTTATAAAACTGTCATATCTTATCCATTTAGGGTTAATCTTGAAAGGACTAGTAGGATTCTCTTGGGCAGGGGTTATTTCCAGGATGATTGGGTTGTGATTAGAATCCCCTCCCAAAGAAACCCATTATATTAAATAAATTACTTCATCAAGGAGAGATTTCAAAATTAGAAACTGATCAATTTTCTTGGAAAGGTGAACCTCTCCGGATCTCTTGTTTCTCCAAGTTGGAGACAATTTTGTAGGCTCAACATCTAGTATGCCTACTTCTTCCAACTTTTTGATAAAATAACTAGAAAGAAAATCCACTATGTAGTTGGTCCCCATACCTATTATTCTGCTAAATTAAAATTCAGGTCCCCTCCAACCACTACTAACCCATTCTATAGTGAGTCCATGTGAAATAACTTGTTTCGGTACTTTATCCTATCAATATATGGCCCATAAACATTCAACAATGTAGTCTCTTTCCCGAAATCTAGAGAAAATAGGGTAGTCTCTATACCTATTGTGAAATCCTGGGAATTAGTGAGGTTAAAATAGAATCTCTTCCTCCCAGACACATTTCCCCCTAACCTTGTAATAGCATAAATAAATCAAAACTTTACTTGCCTAAGAATTTGGAGAGTTTTTGAATGGTTTTTTCCTCATCAATCATATTCTCTTGCAAAAGAATGATAGAAGGATTAATTTCCTCTACCAATCTCTTTAGGGCCAGTTTTTTCGAAGGGTTGGCCAACAGTATGCAATTTAGGGACATGAGAATCATTTGGAGCCCTCTTTGGGGGGATTTTCTCTATGGGGGAATATCAAGGAAATTTGTCTACCACTTTTAATGTTTGAGGAAGCTTTTTTTTCATCCAGAGACATTAGGGATTTCCTTCCCCTAAGATGGCCTTTTAGGTCAGGTTCACCTAGAAAACCAAAACCCTTTACCTCTGTTGTTCATGAGTTTATACTTAAGGCTTCAAAGTATAATGTCAAGACATCAAGAAATAAAGGGAGTTTTAATGTTTGTGTTTTCTACCTCTCTTATGTGAGAAAAATTCCTAAAAATGAATTAACGCCATAACAGCTCATAGGTCGTCTTTCATGTCTGAGTTAAAATTAAAAGCATTGGGTGCAATGAGAGAAAAACATAAAGTTGTTAGAAAAAGCAAGGCATCTATTACAGAAGAATCTTACTTCACTATAGAAGAAGAAAATAGATGATATAACCTTAAATGAAGCATAAAATGTAGCAATCCAATTAACTCACAGGTCTTGTATTTACTAACAGTAAAACAGAGGAAAAGTTGTGTGTTATTAAATTACTAAATGAATTGTCACCACAGTAGATGTTGTACTAAATTGTGATCAAGCATTCATCAAGGAGATATATAAAAAGATACTGGAATGTGGAAAGACAGAAGAACACATAACTCAAATGAACGAAATGTGGAATCTATGATTTGTATTTGTATTAATCCTCAATGAGGAGAGATTTATCAACTACATATGGAAAAAATCCAACCTCTCTTTAGTATTTGGAAAATATATTTATATAAGAGGTTCTCAACCCTAGGCGGTTGGAATTTTCATTATTCCTAGATAATAACGATTACAAAATGAAAACCTGAACTGTTTCTTTTGGTTCTTCTCTATCTCTTTCTCATACCGACAGAAACATATATGTGCATGTTACTTCATTGATTCTTTGAATTACTCCCTTTTCCTCGCTCAAGACATTTGACACACCTGCTTAGAAATTGTACTACTAGTCTAGAAGGTTCTGTCACATAGTTTGCCTCAAAAAGATACAACTTCTTTTGTAATTGTTGCAACCTGTCTTCTATCCTTTTATCTTCAGAAATCATTGACTGTAACTGTAAATTTGGATTTACTAGCCATCTATCTATTTGAGCGATGTCAACCTGCTTTCGCTGTGAAATTTCAGCCTGAGCTTCCTCTAAGATTTCTTTAATGTCAAGTTGATGCTTGACAATATTGATTTGTCCTGGTATTTCAGAACCATCAACCTTTTCGAGGCCTAGTGATTCTTTATTAAGTAAATGAAAAAACTCTTTAGAATCCTCTTTTATTTCTTTGGTCGTTCTTTTACTCTTGGCTATATTGGCCTCCCATGTCTTTAATATTATATCACCTCTGACTTGCTCTGCAACAGTCAATCCGGGAGTTACAGACATTTCTTCTCTAGCCGATGACATGACCGCTTCTTGAAAAGTGGTCCGGGCTGTAGTAGCCTCTCTTTCTCTAAAACCAATATTATCCAAAGATTGGCTTACTTCCCGAAAATTATTTTGGATGATTTCTACCTTAGTAAAAAGGCTTTGTTGTGCTATTTCCAGTTTCTTTAGCACTTCCAATTCTTGAGCTTGAAAAAGTGCTATATCCACAACCATTTTCTCAGTGGAACTGACCTTATCTTGTAATTGTTTTACCAACTCATCTTGTTGGATAGTCCATTTTTCGCTCACTTGCATATTCTTATGCATCTCATCAAGACTGGACTTGAGAAGTTGGATTTCTTGTTTATCACTAGCTCTAGCTTGTTCAAGCCCTTTATTGACTTAATTTCTGACATTCTTTTCTGTAGTCATTATTTGATTTTGCAAATGAATTATCCTTAGATTCTTTTGTTTCAGTTTCAGTTTTTATTTCAGACTATCAACTGAAAATAGGTTTAGTTGTTGCAAAAGCTCCCAAAGAGCCTGCTACCTCTGTAGTAAAGTCTTCTTCTTCCAAATTTTTTCCATCCAATAGTACTATGTGCTTTTTGACAGTTACACCTTCTTTTTGGTGCATTTCTTTATTCACCACAACTTTCATTTTCTTACTGAAAAAGAAATCAGGAGGAGGTATCTCTTCAATAGGGATAAATGTGAGATCTCCTATGAGTATTACCTCTGCATTGGGGTTTCCTCTAGTGAACTGTAATGGCGTGACAACCTGAATGGGGCTGTCAATTTCTATGGATAACTGTTTTCTGGTTCCATTTGTAGTTGATTTATCCGATGAAAGCAGTGGCCTATCTTCTCCTTTCTTTGCTAGTGTCTCTTCTTGATCTTTGGTCTGGTTATCTAATATATTTGTCTCTAGGATATCTTCTTTCTGAGTCGAGACCTCAGATTTCTCTAAGTTTTCCAGGACTTCTTGTTTTATAGAGCTTACGGCTTCTGGATTTTGGGTCTCTGTTTGTTGTGTAGCTAGAGACATTGGTTTTTCCCCTTGTAATAATTTTGGAAGACTACTTCTTTGGTGCTTTTGGAAGTTGTAAAAATCAATCATTTTATCAAGTAATAGAGCTCAAACTCGGCTCATAACTTCTTGGTAAGATCTCACCCCTCGAAACATTTCATCCTGAGGGGATTCTTCATGTTCATACTTTTTTAGATTGCAACTGGCCATATGGTTACCCACGACCTTCTGCAGGTCATGCTTCTTGTATTCAATTTTAACCAACTTTATTTCTTCTAGGGTCCCAGCCTCCACTTTGGAGTGGCTAAAATCCAATAAAGAAAATGCACCAATCTGTAAGGGAAAATATGGCCATACCTTTTTCTGCACTACTTTGAGCTCTTTGCTAATCCCTTCGAGTACAGTTTGTCGTGTGACTTCACGGAATACCAGTCGGTCTGGTAAAAATTGTGGTAAATCATATGGGAGAACTGAACAACCGAAAAATCTGATATAAGAGAAGTGTTCCTCGATGTACCAGTCTGCCACTTTATCCAGGTTAGCCACAACTGTGTCTAAAATTATAGGAGGTGGATGACCAAATATAGCAGTGTGCATTGACACCACTACCCAATTACAAATTTTATAAAAGAAATCCTTCGCCTTGTCTTCCCAGAGCTTTGAATGATAAATATGAATTGGTTATGCACTATTTGTAGTCCAGCTCTAGCCCATCAGCGGGAAAGGCATCATGAAACAGATGGTGTCCATAATATAAGCTGACATGAAGAATGGAGTTGATTTCCCCTTGTCTTTCTTTGTCTGGTATTCTGTGATTTCACTATCCAGACCGTCTGACAATATCTTGGCCCAGTCGAAAGAATACCCTTCCTCCACTGTGTGTATAATGGGTACCCATGGTAGAAATAAATGAGTTGTGATCTCTTTTCCATAGAGTCTACACATCATCATGGATATATACATGAACTGTGGTTCTAGCGATGAGATTGAGTATATGTCGTGGGAATCGACTCTAAAATTTTCGAGGCGTGAACACCAGTCCTTGATCAAGTCAGAAAGACTCTTTCCATATTGATCACACTCCTTCTTGTTAAAATTTACTAGAAAACTGGCATTGTAAATGAAGTTTGGTGTTGAAGACAATTTATACATCACATGTATGTGTTCCGGCCGAAATGAACCAACAACTACCTTCTGAGAATTGAATATAGTTCTAGTTGGGATATCCACATGATCCAGTGCGCATCCAATAATGCGTTATAGGGTAAAAGCCTCAGCCTTGTTGCTACCTTATGCATCTCTAACTGAGCAATAATCTTGTATTTGGTAGATAAGTCTTCTTTTTCGTTGTCGCTTGAATCATCAGGGAAATTTACTAGTTCGTACTGTAGGATGTTGAAAACATGCATCTAGGTTTTAACTGCGTCTATACTTCTGAGCGAGGTGTCGGAGAAAACCTTTGAACTCTTGCTTGAACTCTCACCAGTTACTTTAGTTGCTTTTCATGGTGACATGGTAGCAGTTCTCATAAACCTGTTATTTGTCACAGAAAGTGCACAGGACTAAGTATCTCACTAAACAAGTTCTACCAAAACGTGAATGTAATTAAAAATGAGAAAGTCTTTCTTGCCTTAGACGCATCGACTTACATATACCTTCACTGACAATGCGTTTAATTCTTTTAATAAAAATATTTGGGCATTAAAGAAGGATCTTATTTGAGATCATTTCCCCAGTTTGGCCTTTTAATGTCATTAATGATCAATATTTTGTGACCGGGAAAGTATGAAAGAAATTTGAAATCACCCATATCGCAAATCGGCATAAACTCTACGGTTAAATAAGAATGATTTATTTTGTTAATAAATCGAGTTTACATCGTTAATTAATTATGTTTAACCTTAATCCTTTTCAGGGTTTCGGGTCCTGAGTTGATCTATTTCAATTCAAGCTATGATCCCCGAATCGCAAAATCATGATTGATTAATTAATATTAATCGTGTTTAACTTTTGTAAATAATCATGATTATTTAAGGGTTTCGCGACTTCGGGTATCGGGATTTTAAGTTATCATTCGAGGCAGGATTTTCGAAACGTGAAGTTGCAATAAGGATTAATTATCGTTAATCATTTTAATTGTTTAATTAACCCGATTTAACTTAAGTTAGCTTTTGACTTTGCATATCGGGACTTTGGGGTTCTTTATATGTCTAACTGTTAGTATTACGAAACCCGATACTTTGAAGGTTGTCTTAGTGATTTGAATTTTTAATGAAAGAGTGGCTCTATGGCTTTTAAAATATTTTAGACCATTAGATTAATCGGAATATTTTATTGAGGGTGGTATCCAAGTGCGCATTTTAAACAAAAATGAAAATTTTTAAGTCTAAAGCTTAGAAAAATATGTATGTTTCAACAACCTCCTTTCCATGGAATTCAAGGGATCCTTTACTCCTTGACCTTAGGTAATATTTCACTGAATTCTTGGGAGATGATATTCTATGGGTCTCAAATACTTTTGTATCATCATTCAAATTTTTCAAGGAAATAGAATGTGAAGTTTTATCCACACAACCTTCCTCTATCATAGGAATGGTATTAAGATGAGAAAGGTTTGGGTTTTTTATCCTTGAAAGAGTGGGAAGGAAGTTAATTATAGGTTCTTATTCTTTGATATAAAAAACAACACCCTAGGACCCAAAAACCATATTTTTACATGCTTTCCTTTTATTTGATAAGGAGGCATGTTTATACTTACCCAAAGGAAATTGGTAGTCCTTGTTGATGAAGGGTTCATCCATCAATGGATCATCAAGTTGGATTGGTTCCAAAGGATGAATACCATCTACCCTAGAAACTTCATAGAGACCATCAATAGCTCCATTTTCCTTCAATATATCTAAATATTTTGAATTTAGATTTTGTTCTTCAGAATTTTCCTCTTCCATGGATGTATTCACCTTCTACACCCATATTTTCCTAGAGATTGAGTGAGTTCATTCTATTGCAATATGACCATATCTATGGAATCATTCACATATAAAGGGAACTCCTTCATAGTCTAAATTTAAGTGGTAGACATCTGATTCTTTTCAAATTTGCATGAACTCTACTATACCTTTCCTAGGATCTAGACCAACTAAAATGCAAGCTATACCCAAATAGCTTGATTCTTTGAATGACAAATCCACCTCATATAAAATGCCTAAATCATTCTTGTTTTCTTCAAAGACTCATTCAAACCACAAGATCATAGGAAGCCTTGGAATACTTACCCAAGTTGGGATTATGTCTAGATGGGATGACTTGTCATCAAATTCGATATGTGATTCTTTCACGAAAAGTGGATGAGCTCCCCATCTCCACCTTTTGTGTAATATATCTTCCACCTCACCCAAAGACCAAAAGTTCCATACTATCTATTCCCTTACCAATATTAATGCTTGAGGGGAGTAACTAATTAAGGGTGAAAAATTGGATTTTGTCGTATCTTTTATAGTTTCTAGACTCATTCTTCTTCCTAGAAATCATCAAACTAGGGCATAGTCCACCATCACCAAAACCTCATTCAATCTAGTCTTCTCACCTAGGGAAAGGATGATTGATTCCTACAATTTTTAACACATTGATGCCTTTTAGATTTCCTCCTTCCTTTAGGATCCTTGTAACAACCCAATAATTAATTGTCCTAATGTATATTAGTTAAATAATAATTATTTAAGTAATATACATTAGGATAGTTAATTATTTAATTAATTATACTTGATAAACCTTAAGCAGTTATTTATCTAGGGTTGTTACATACACCCACCCTTCAGGAAACTTCGTCCCAAAGTTAAAGTATTTTATAATACAAGGGAAAAGAAACATGGTTCACACATTCATAACAAATAACTGACATTATTAGTAAGTAAGCCAAGAAAACTCATACATACTAGTGTACATGTGCAAGAAATGCATGTGTATCTAGTACATACAAGTCTCGTGCATGTACTAATAATCAATAACTATCACCCTTATAGAAATTTATGTATACATCCAATCCAATCAACAAGACTATTCATTTTATAAAAGACAATAAACCAATCAAATGTTTGCGAAATCCTTTAACTACAATTGTCTAAATAACATTGTTGAGCTAGATAATTGTAATTAAAGGATTTCACAAACATTTGATTGGTTTATTGTCTTTTATAAAATGAATAGTCTTGTTGATTGGATTGGATGCATACATAAATTTCTATAAGGGTGATAGTTATTGATTATTAGTACATGCACGAGACTTGTATGTACTAGCTACACATGCATTTCTTGCACATGTACACTAGTATGTATGAGTTTTCTTGGCTTACTTACTAATAATGTCGATTATTTGTTATGAATGTGTAAACCATGTTTCTTTTCCCTTGTATCATAAAATACTTTAACTTCGGGACGAAGTTTCCTGAAGGGTGGGTGTATGTAACAACCCTAGATAAATAATTGCTTAAGGTTTATCAAGTATAATTAATTAAATAATTAACTGTCCTAATGTATATTAGTTAAATAATGACTATTTATTAATAATATTAATTAATTAGTTATTTATTGTTTAATATATGTTGATTAATTAACTCATTTAATGTTTGGGTGACGAATTAAAAGTTTAATAATTTTTAATCTAATTAATAGAAAACTTAACGTATGGAGGGATAAGGCATTGAATGGAGGGATAAGGTGGGTGGCATTGAATGAAGGGAGGAGGCGGTGAATGGGAAGGAGGATATGAGGGGGCAGAGGCATTCGGGAGAAGCACTTTTTGAATTTTTGGGAAAGGAAGCATTATTTGAGATTAGGGACTGTATTGTTCTGGTTGGTATTTTCTGGTTTGGAGTTTGGGTGGACTATTACAGGGGAGCATCGGTTGCTGGGAGTTTTGGGCTCGGGGGCCTATAATCCTCATGGAATCCTAGAGCTAGGGAGCCAGATAGGCTATGTTCCTAGCTGGCAGGGAGGAAAGATTAGGTTTTGGGCAGAGTTTGGGCAGAGCAGCAGCGAGGACAGACAGAGATTGGAGAAATAACATCAGTCAGAGGTATGTATTTTCATGATTGCACTGTGTTAGGTGGTTATCATCATGCTGTTGAATATTCTTATATGCTAAATAATGAAATTGCTTATACGTTGAAAGAAATTTTATGTTTAAATTTATTAAATTTTAGGTTCTGTTCGATAGGACCCTACAATCCTGCAATTTTTTAACACATCGGTGTTGTTTGGGTTTTCTCCTTCAATTAGGATCCTACATGATAGTGTTTTCTAAGTCTTATATAGGTTTACCTCTCATGTTTTGGAGAGTCAACATTCTTCCAATGAAACCAAACTTGAATGCCCTGTCAAACTTTTGTGCCAAACCACAACTAGAAGCATCAAAATCTATTGAAGTATTTTCTAGAGTAATATCTTATGTAGAAAAATCATAACAATGACCTTGTACATTAATGTCACCTATACTAGGTTTTAATACCAACATATCGTTTGGATCTACCCTTTTAGATTTCTCGGTAGAATCTTTGTGCTAGCAGTTAAGGGCTTTGAGAGATATGCCCTCCATATATGTTAAAGTCTCCACTGAAAGGACACCTTCTTCTGTATGGTGAACAAACAAAGCCTTATTGCCATCTCACCAATTATGGAAATAGTTTCTTCTTCCAACAGTCTTGAACCTAGAGACACAGTAATTAGTTTGAATTTTATTATTGAATAATTTATAGTGGACAAATATTTATGATATGTGTTTCTTGATATTGGTTAAAATTGGCACTCTCAATTTTCTCGATGTTATATCTAATATGCATATTCTAATCCAATTAGTATAAAATACATTTTCTAATTTCTTTACAAATGCAATATTTAAATTATAAGTAATACTTAAGGTTATCTTGTAAGACTATAGTTTTGTAACTTTATAATAATAATAATAATAATAATAATAATCTATTTTTAAGGTCACGACCAAGCCAACACACCAAATTGGTGTATGAGACCCTCTTGTTTGTAGGACAAAGGACCCCCCTCCGCCCAGCAATTTGAATGGTAAAGTCTACAAACGTATATATAGCTACCAAAATGAAAAATGTATTATAGATATCAAAGTGAATAGTCAATTGATTTGAAAAGTAACATAATTAATTTATTAATATTAATATAATTATATTAATTGTAATTTATATATGTTATAAGTAATATTAGTGTTTTTCACTTTTATTAGTGAATATAAGTTATCATATATATCACTTACCAAAAATAATTGTTAATGTAAAAAAAAATATTAAAATTATAAAAATATTCATATAATTATTGAAAAAAATAATAATTATAATAATTATTAAAATAATATATTTTTAATATTAACCATATCAATATCATTTTAAAAATTATAATATTAATTTAAAAATATATTACTTTCAACCAAGATACATTATTATAATACTATCACATTACAATATATTATAAAAAACAATTATTATAATAAAAGCAATAATGATGTGTCGTTTTAGTGATATAAAGTCAAACATAAAACATGACATATAGATTGTGACATTTTCTTAATGTTTTGTGTAATAGGTGGATATGTTAAATGGTTAAATAATATTAATATATATTAATATTTATGTGAGTATTTGTTTGTCAAGTTTAATTTCGTTATGATGATGATGATGATGATTAACGTCCACTAAGATCGAATTGGTCTATTGGACCTTAAGAGGGTAAGTGATTACTTGTGATTCTTTAGAATTTTGTTTCTATGCTTGAAAAACATTAAGAGAAGCTTTCCAAGATCACCATACTTTTGTTGAGTTAAGAGGTTAGGAAGGTTGGTAGTGTGATAAATATTTTGAAAATGAGATCTAATATGGGAATAGGCTGGACAATCTAAGAGAAAGTGTTTTTCATCTTCAACCTTTTTAGTGTCACAAAGGTGACACACTCTTTCATCCCATGGCGTTTTAGGAATTGACCAACGCTCAGTTTCACTATGGAGCTCGTGTGAATTTGTTCTTATCTTAGCAATGCTTGGCAAAACAGACAGATAATTTTGATATTCTAGATTAGGGTTGATTACATCTTTATAATACCTTAATTTTCCTTTTTCCTCTAACTCTTTATCACACCACATTTTCTCCTTAAATTTTGATTTGACGTTTTTTTTAATAGTATCTTTATTCTGCAAAATGGTTTCTTCCATGATTCCCCAATAGTTTAGCCAATACCGAGCGTCTTTATGCCATCCTCGCTTGAGTCGATGGTGGTTATGACTTAATTTTGAAGTAATTTTAGGTAGCCTCTTGTCTTCCATGTTGTTTAACTTGTTCTTATACATTAGGTATCTAGTCATAGCCATGCTCTCAATGGGGGAGAGGCTTCTTTCTAAGAGGAGGATGGGATAGGGTGTATTTCCTTTAATTTTGAGATTATAGGTTATAAAATTCTTTTGTATTTGCTCTATCTTTTTCCAAGATTCACGAGAGATATTACAGCCCCAAACTTCACATCCATAAAGAATAACAGGTGTAACAAGAGTCTCAAATAGGAGTTTCTTCTTATCCCAACTCCAAAGATCATTTGATTTACAATTGTTTTCAAGCCCATAATAAGCTTTCCATCCCCCAATAATATTTTTCTCAATACTATAATTCCAATTGAGCTTGTGGTGAATATCAATTCCAAGATATTTGTATGAAGTCACTTCCTCCAATTTGTTGTTGTCATATACAAAGGTATCATAAAGGATCTTATTGGATTTAATAATCATGACCTTAGTCTTATCAGTATTAATAGTCATACCCATATTAAAGAAAAAGGGAAATATTATGTTAAATACTAAAATAATATTAAAATTAATAAGAATTTGTTTTTCTAACTTTTATTTTATAATATTTAGTTAAGCATAATAATAAATAAAATTTGGAGGAGATGATGTCATGTCAAGGATTAAAAGTTTATATATATATATATATGGTTTTGCCAAAATTTAATCATGTGTATAAAGATTAATTAGAGGTTTCTCACAAATCACACAAATTTGATAATTAAAATTCAATAAAATAACATATTTATTGTCTCCAAGGGTGTAGATCAATTGGTAGTAGAGTGCCTTACTAAGACACTTTTTACGACGTCACTAGTTCAAACCTTGATTAGTTCATATGGTACTCAAGAGCTTGGGGTGGGGGTAATAGCATTCCAAATTGAGTATCAACAAATCTTCTCAATTATAGATTAAAAAAATGGAAGTATGACACATTTATGAAATATATATTTTAAATGATTCAAATCTAGATTTCTTGAAGTCTAACCAAAGCCTAAGTTTCTTTAGTCGACAATCATCTACCAACTTCTCCAAGTTCATATGGTACTCAAGAGCTTGGGGTGGGGGTAATAACATTCCAAATTGAGTATCAACAAATCTGCTCAATTGTAGATTAAAAAAAATGGAAGTATGACATATTTATGAAATATATATTTTAAATAATTCAAATCTAGATTTCTTGAAGTCTACCCAAAGACTAAGTTTCTTTAGTCGACAATCATCTACCAACTTCACTTAGGAGAAGTGGAGTCTTCTCATAATGTAATTCCTATAATGTCAAAAGTTTGTATTGAATGTTGTTAACAAGCTACCAACAATCTATCTTTTGTTTCTAAGAGTTGTAAATTTTAAGTAAATGATAATTTTAAGTAATGTCAAGCTTGCAACGGGACGTTGACATTAAGTTTTTTAAGTACTCTCAACTATCATTTGGCTTTAGTGCTTGAAATTTCCATTGGTTATCCTTACTACACACCAAATTAGCTTCTATATAAAACCATTATATTAGATATTCTAATCTAGACACCACTATGTTGCCTATTCAAAAATACCTACAAACAAATCTTAGAAGTCAATAATATTAATGAGGATCAATTGAAATACTTGGATTATTATTGGAATTATGGTAATTCAATGTAGGGGGGCAAGGTCCTCTCTATTGGTATCTTTGTAAATCCCATTTGTTTTTGAACTGTGACTTCTCAAGAGAGGTCTAGAAGGAAATTGGAACTCATTTGAAGGTAAATTTTCTCTAGAGTTGTGACATGTTGATATATCATTTTTTGGATTTCTTTTAAGATAACTTTCGGAAGTCATTCAGAGTTCTTCCCCTTTTAGTTGCATGGGGTATTTGGATAGCCCACAATGCCAACTTATTTAATGGCATAGGATCTCTTTCCTACAAAATCTCTCAACAAATCTTAGCTTTACTCCCTCATTTTACTATTTCCAAATCAGTTAAAGAGCCAAGAATATTGAGGTTGGTTGATATCATTCAAAATGTTCCCTGGGTGTTTTTTTATGGTGTGCATCAAGGGCCAACACATGTGTGTGGTGCGAGGTTCCAACTCCACTTATATAATTCACATTTTAAAATAGTTAAAGTGAATATGGGTGAGGGCACTAACAATAAGGAAGATTTTTTTACTTCGTTTCACTTGCTCAAGTGTGCTTCAGACTGAATTATTATGGAGCTCCAAGTTTTTTTGGATTCAAAACTTTCTATTCATAGGATGGCCAAGAAACATTTCATTGAAAACATCGATCTGCAAGTCTTGGGACAAAGGTTAAATCTTATCTATGCCACTTTTTCCTCTATATCCTTCCAACATATTTTCCATGAAATGAATTTAGCAACAAACAGACTTTCCAAAGAAGCTCTCGATTTGCTAGAGTTTCCCTTCATCCTAAAGGAATTCCTAGATGGTGAGGCTATCTCCATCCACGAAGTTGTAGTTCCTTGTACTCTGAAATTTTTGTTTTTTTATATTAAGGGTAGATGTTTTTATGTGCGTGACGACAATTAATGATATGAAGTGTATTGATATTTCAATATGCAAAACTCTTTGTTTTTTAGCCTGGGTTCCTATGGATTGTAACTCTTTCTTTCTAGGAAATAGAAGTTACGTTTTTTATCGAGGAAAAATAATTATTGAAACTATGATAATATTTATTTTAACAATGTGCATCTACAACACTTTTCCACCAATTCCATATATTTATTCCTTTCTCTTAACTTCCTCAATAATTTGTTTGATTAATGTCAAAATAAATAAATAATGTGAAAGTAAAGAAATGAGCATCCATCTACAACAATACATGGATAGACCATAGTCCAAGAGATTAGTATTGAACTAGTACCGAAGAGTCACAATATTGGACATGACAGATTTGAAATCATGCATGTTTTGGTTTCTTTTCCATTACTACTGCACATCCTTCTCCTAGAATCATCTTACCAATTTTCTCATTCGAACTATTGTCAACATTTGATAGCGTGGTAGAGAAGATGTCAAACCATCAAGCTAATTTTAAATTTTTTTATCAATCTTGAGAAGAAGCCCAATGGTAAGCCATCGAACCATTTATAACTTTCTCATTTCATTTTGAAAAGAGACCTCGATGGCAAGCCCATCATGCACTTTTTCACTTGACCATTCAAATTTTAAAAGATGTCTAATGGGCAACAACCTTAAGTCTCTTGAGCCTACTATGCAAAAAAGAAAAATGTTCTTATTAAAAATATTGGGTTTTATACTTAGGGTTTGCATATATAATTTTAAGCTTTAGGATTTAAATTTGTAATAACAATCAAGTATAAATCACTCAAATCTAAATCTAAATTTTTAGGGCATTATCAAATCTAAATCACTCAAATGAACAATCAATATTTAATATTAGATTATATTAAATCCCTACTTCCACTATTGTTTCCACTACTCTGGCACACTGCTTCCACTACTCTGGCTACTATTACTATGTCCTCCCTTGATAACTATGAGTGCTTTTAACAAATCCTCAAATGTTATTCCTGATCTAGGTGATGCACATGGGGTCGTGGAATTGACATAGGATCCAGTCTGAATAGGACTTACCATAGCTTCTATTATAGGATTGAAATGAGAATTCTCTTCCTCTCCTTCTACATGTGATATTTCTACGATTTGGACGATTGTGCAGGGTTCTCTTCCCTCAGGATCACTATGTGGCTCTCCTTTCTAAATGCTAGTCTTTCGCCTCTTGTACCTTCTTCCACTGCGAAGTACTCCAAACTCTTCTTCTTCTTATTCTTAGACCACTTCTTCGATTCTCTACATTCTCAGTCCCTCCCTCCCTTCTTCATTCATTCTTTCCTACCTTCAGGCTATACTCTTTTCATCCCTCGGTTCCCCTATGTGCGTGAATCCCCTTAGAAATAATACTCTATTGTCATTACGCACTTGTCGCACAACAATATATTTATCCACATACCCAATGATTTCAATAACCTTTTGCACAGACATTTGAATAAATCCCTCTCTATCACACTATATGACTGGGTACAATCCATTACAAACTCTGTAATATAACCTCCCAATATTATGTCCAACCAGAAATCAATTGCACAAGAATTCTTATTAATTACAGAATTCAGCTATCTTACCAAGTCAGGAGTCCAGTTCCTCAATGTTGTGGTTCGGTACCTTCCAGTATTCTCCACTAATATTTCTAACCACTCAGTCAAAATAATCATAAATTCGCCAAAGAAAATCTCATGCAGCTTTGTGTACACATACCTTTGCATCCATTTCTCATCATTCATCTGAGGATTCATATTCTCTTTTTGAGCAAATTATTGCTCCTTCCCTTCTAGCCATTATGAGATCTCTTTCTTATTTGGCCTCCAAAACATTCCCTCAATCACAGATTCTAGGTCCCGGCAATAGAACCATTTGTTGGCACGCGGTTGTAAGACCCTAGGTTCAAGTTATCTAACCAACAAAACCCTTCAGACACCGGTCCGTTCAGCATCACCTGCATGCAAGTGAAGTCTCACCTGATGCATTTATTGGGGCTGCAAGAACCAATTTTATGCAGTAGTGAGGGGATGGGAGGTGATCGTCTTATTCATTCTTACTTATCTACTATGTGCACATTATCATGTGTGTTATTCCTTGATTAATTGGTGAATTCAATTAAATAGCACCATTATACTGCAAATTGCAACATAAACTATTTGTTGTAACATTCATAACTACTATGCAATGATCGGATAGTAAATAGATCCAATCGAACATGCATAAATAGAACATTCATGATCAATCACATAAAAAGAAAAGAATACATAGTAATTAATTTGGTTCTCCCAAGTTTGGGATACATCCAAAATGACTAGCTTCTTTATTATTCCTTTTGTAATCGTCTTAGGCTTCGCACTGCGCTTACAATAGATATATCATGATATCTCTCTCTCCATGTTTCATAGTCACTCTGCAGTGAAAGCCTCTCTCTGAAAATCTCATTTTCCACTCATACATAGACTTCCTCTCTCATACTCAGTCTATTCTCTGGCTCGCTTTGCTTGTTGTCAACAACCTATTCTACCCAACCCATTACATATTTATACATAGATTCTAGGGATCAAAACCCTACTTTCTAATACCCCCAAAACCCAATTACAACTCATGTTGACTTGTTGTTTGAGTGTGTTTTTCCTGCTTTTGCATCTGCATGTTGTTTTTTCCTTCCTTTCTGTTATTCTTCCTACATTTTGTTGAAATATTGTAATTGAAAAGAATATTCTAAAGTGGCTTTAACCACTAAGTGAAGAATTTGGCCCTACTTGATGAAGAGACATCACCCTAGCGCTCCTCAGCTAGTATAAATAAGAGAGGCTAGTGCCTCATTCACTCACTCACTCAAGTCATTCTTCTAGTGCACAAGTTCGAGTGCAACTACAGTTGCCAGAAGAAGGAAGAGAGAGGTGCATTTCTCAGTGTTGGGTATTCTCTTATGTTTCATGTTTTATCTTGGCATTGTATTGGCAATCTATATTAAGGAAGTCTTTGCTCATCTTTATCCCCCATGAGGGTTTCCCAGGATAAATGTTGTGTACCTTGTGATTGTGTATCTTTCAGTGATCCTATTTATGTTCTTATTGTCTAGTAAATTGAAAACAACTTAATAGAAACTCTAAATTTAACATGGTGTCAAATCTTGATTGAATAGAGCACCTTTCACTAGGTAACCAAAAATGACATTGTTGTCATACAAGAAAATTAAGGCTTTTTATTGGAAGATAATTTTAGTCTAAAAACTATATAGGGAAGTGTGCCATAGCCTAGTGAACTCGTTGGCAGCTTGAGTGCACCTTTTCAGTGGCTAGAGCCTCTAGAAAGTGAAACCCTAGTTTTCACCAGTACCAGAAGTACCAATCCAGATTTGTGCAAGCCCAGTTTCAAGGGATAAAATTTGGATTTTCTAAAAAAAAAACTGGACCAACCTACTCGCCTCAGCCAATCGCACCTCCTGGTAAGTTCATATTTAAATTCTGAGCACTTTCAATTTTTGGTCATTTTTTGCAAGCACCAAGCTTGTTGAAAATTTAGAAGGTGTGGATAAATTTTGTGCCTAGAAGTATAGGATTTCACTCATTCTTGAAGAGAATGACCTTGCAAGATTCATCAAGGAAAATGTACCAGAACCCACAGATGCTATAGCTAAAGCAAAGTACCAGAAGGATATGGTTAGGGCCAAAAGAATCATTGCAGACTCTATTAAAGACCACTTGATCCCTCAAGTGTCTTCTAAGAATACTCCAAAATAAATGTTTGATGCCCTAAACATAATGTATGAAGGAAGGAATATTAACCGGAAGATGAACTTGAGAACCCAACTCAAGAATACAAAGATGCAGAAAGGAGAAACCATTCATGACTATTTCTCTAGGGTTTCTCAATTAAAGGAACAACTAGAAGCAATTGGGAACAACCTATATGAATATGAACTCATAATGACGACTCTTAATGGTCTCACAATACCTTGGGATGCCTTCATCCAAACTATTTATGCAAGAAAGGAGAAACTCCAATTTGACAGTCTTTGGGAAGAATGTATTAAAGAAGAAGCAAGAGTAGCTAACTGAGAAGCAATACTTTTAAGGGATGAATATCAAGCCCTAGATTCTCATGCTAAAGGAGTAAAGAGAAGGTCTCACTTCAATATGGAGACCCACCTACATAAGGAATCTCACCCTCCAAGGATATTCCAGAAGTTTCAGAAAATTCAAAGAAGAGAAAAGGATTTCTCCTCTTATCAATGTTACCATTGTGAAAAGATGGGACATATTGCTAAGAATTGTCCAACTAGAAGAGAAGAATACAAGAAGAGAAATAACAAAAGACACCATTCCCATGCAGTTGAAGATGATGAGCCACCCACAAAGATGATTAAAGAAAAAATTGAAGACCATGTCTTATTCTCTTCCCTCTCAGGATCAATGTCACCTGGAGAGGACACTTGGCTCATAGATAGTGGTGCTTCTAAGCACATGACAGGTCAGAGAGACATTCTCTCGAGCCTTGTAGAAAAGAACTTTCCCCAGAAAGTTACACTTGGAGATGATTACCAGTACCCTATCAAAGGAGTGGGAGAATCCTCCTACAAACTTGATTCAGGGACCCCCATGAAGATGAAGGATGTACTATATGTACCAGGTTTGATGATGAATTTGCTTTCTATCTCATCTTTAGATAAGAAAGGCTTCATGGTTGCATTCATATATTGTGAAGTTCTTATGTGGCCTAAAGGAAAAACCATAGAAGATGCAATTGTTATTGGAACAGAAGAAGGTGTCCTGTATAAATTAAAAGGTCACTCAAATGCATCCTTGATTCACTCCACTAAGATTCCATGTGAACTTTAGAATAGAAGACTAGTTCACATCAATTGCAAAGCCTTACCATATGGGAGAAAAGTAGTTATAGTTATACCATATTTCAAGGTTGATCATGAAGGTGTGTGCAAGGGATGTGCATAAGGAAAGAACATAAATAATCCTTTCTTGAAGAGTGACAGTAAAGAAGAAGGAGTCTTGGAGCTCATCCACTCATATGTGTGTGGCCCGATGCCATCAACCTATGTTAGTGGGTATGTATACTATGTGTCATTTATTTATGACTATTCTCGCAAGACTTGGGTTTACTTCTTGAAATCAAAAGATGAAGTGTTTGGAAAATTCAGGGAATTCAAAGCCTTGATAGAAAATCTCTTTGAAAGAAAAATCAAGATACTCATGTCATATAATGGAGGAGAATACACCTCAAAATAATTTGTAAGATTTTGCATAGATGTCGGGATTAACAAGGAGCTCACCACTCCCTACAATCCTCAACAAAATGGTGTAGAAGAAAGAGAGAATAGAACTATAATGGAAGCAGTGAAGACTAATATCCATGATGAAGATCTTCCAATGCACTTATGGGATGAAACATCAAGAACATCAGTGTATGTCCAAAACAGATTATCCCATAGTGCACTTGGGTTCAAAACCATCGAAGAAATGTTCTTTGGAAAGAATCCAAAATTAAGCCATCTCAAGATATTTGGTTGTCTAGTGTTTGTACACATTCTGAAAGAGAAGAGAACCAAGTTGGACCCTTCATGAAAGAAGGAAATATTTGTTGGATATTGTGAGGTCTCAAAGGCCTTTAGAATTTACATACCAGGTTACCATCATATTGAGATCAAAAGATATGTAAACTTTGATTAAGATGCAACACTCAAGAAATCAAGGAGATTCCATCTTGAAGAAGTATATGAAGAAGATCTTGTAACTCTCAGAGTTGCAGAACCAATGAGGGAAGTCATAGCTTCCCCTGATGATGAGATTCAAGAATATAATGATATGATAGAATCTCAAGAACCTCCCCAGATGACGATATCTCACAAGAGAAAGCCATTTTGGGAAAGGGAACTTATTCAAGATGGAGAGAAGTATGGTGCCTCAAAAGGAACCATGAGACAAGTCAAGAAACCTAATCCATTCTCCAGTTATATGGATTTGATGTGTGATCTCATAGAAAAGGAGCCTACATTCCTTGAAGAAGCCATTCAGAAGAAATAATGGACAGATTCCATGACTAAAGAATACCAATCCATTATAAAGAATGATGTATGGGAAATAGTTCCCAGACCGAAGGGAAAATATGTGGTATCTTCCAAGTGGTTATACAAGATAAAGCATGTTGTTGATGGAAGTATTGAAAAACATAAAGAAAGGTTTTTAGCTCGTGGTTTTTATCAAAAGGAAGGCATTGATTATGAAGAGACATTTTCTCCTGTAGCCAGATACACTTCTATCAGAAAAATCATATCTCTTGTGTCAAAGATGAAGTGGAAGTTACACCAGATGGATGTGAAAAAATCCTTCTTAAATTGTGTCATTGAAGAAGAAGTGTATATAGAATAACCTCAAGGGTTTAAAGTTGAAGACATAAAGACTCATGTCTATAGGTTGAACAAGGCTCTGTACGGATTGAATCAAGCTCCTAGAGCTTGGTATGGAAGAACTGACGAGCTTGGGATTTACCATGAGTAAAGTTGATTATAACCTCTACTGCAAGGTTATGAATGATGATCCATTTATATTGTTGCTATATGTGGATTAATTATTCTTAACTGGAGAAGAAAAGATCATCATTGATTGTAAGAAGAAGCTCGCTGAAAATTTTGAGATGAAAGACCTAGGCCTAATGCACTATATCTTAGGTCTTGAGGTTTGGCAGATCCCAGAGAAGATATTCCTTAAACAAGGGAGGTATGTAGTTGAAATATTGAAGAGGTTTGATATGTTGGAGTGTAAATCCATGAACACACCCATGAAAACAAAGTTGAAGCTCCTGGTTGACACTTCGTCTAGAATTGGTTGATGCTACATTGTAGAGACATATCATTGGATCTGATCCAGATGGATATCGGTGGCCACCCACCTTTTCCAACTAGCTCAAAACAGTTTTCTGACATTTTTGGCAATTTACTATTTTTAGCAGTTTTTACTTCCGGGGCCATTTTGAGGGCCTAAATGAAGGTTTTTCGGCATCGATCTCCTCAATGATAGATGAAGGCATGATTGAGCCCCAAAAATGAATCAACTTGGTGATACCTTTCCAACGGGCTATTACACGCCTAAAACGGATATCGTATGCAAAAGTTACGACCCCGGGAAGTTGATGTACTAGCTTACCCAAACGGGGCCCACATGACTTTTGGCGTTTCATCTCCTAGGGTTAGGTTTTTGGATGTCTAGGGTTTTGGGAATTCTTGCTTATTGTAAAAATGCCTTCAGAGCCTCATTGTAATCTTCTTCTTGTGAATGCGCGCTGCTGTCACATCTCTTCTCAGAGATAAGCCGCCACCATTCTAGCAAGCTTGTTTCTGTTGCATTTTACAGTTTCAGCTTATTTCGTTATTGAATAGAAAACTAGTTTTACTGTATCTCTGTTATTTTTTGTTAAGCACATGTTAATAATCTGTATTCATTTCGTTCTGCTCATAAAATCCGGATCAGTGGTATCAGAGCGGTCTGCTCCTTATCGTCTTAATGCATGTCCCCAACGAGGTCGGAGTACAAAGAGTTGGGTCTCGAGCTTGTTTCTCTTGAGGATAGAAGCTCTCACACGCCCAAGCGACCTCCCATGGCAGGAGAAAATAAAGATGATGGGACAGGAGATCCTTTCAAACTATTGATTGAGGAAGCCCTCATGCAACAGAGGAACGAGATGATGGATAGTTTCGTGCAAATCCTTCGGCGACTACCAACAGGCGATGCATCTTCTTCGAACGGAGGCGTCGCCCCCTTCAAGGTACAAATAAACTTTGATATTCCTATATTTGAAGGTTAGATAGATGCAGATGTTGTAGACAAGTGGTTGAATCTACTAGAAGGGTATTTTTCTGTTCATAAATTTTCGAATAGAGAAAAGATTACTTTTGCGCTCCTCAAAGCCGTTCCCCATGTCAAAGATTGGTGGGAAACTTTCTGTGAGAAAAAGGAAACAGAGGAAACCTCATTATTTTCAGTCACGCCCACCTGAGAATCCTTCAGGGATGCTATTAAGGAACAGTACTACCCTGTCGGAAGTTATGATGACCTGTATACCAAATGGACCACACTGTGCCAAGAAAGAGACCAAGCAGTGCCAGATTTCACAAATATCTTCCATACCTTGCGCACCAAGTTGGGTATCAAAGATTCAGAGCGACATCTGGTGCTCAAGTATCGCGGTGCTCTGCATAGATACATCCAGAACGAAATGGAATTTCTAGACATCTCATCCTTGGGCGTGGCCTACCGATATGTCGTCAAAATCGAGCAGAAGCTCAAACAAAAGACGCGACAATTTGGGCCTGGGAACCCCTCACAACAAAAGCCAGGAAAGGGTGGCCCCAACCCACCGAAAAAAGGACAGAGCAAAGATGGACAGTATCAAGACAACCAGTACAAGCCGCAAGCAAAGAAGGACACCGGAAAGACAAAGAAAGATACCGGGAAGTGGTGCGACTTCCATAAGAGCCCTTGGCATAA
>ML803151.1:116287-129653 GCA_009831015.1 Picea engelmannii
AAACAATAATGATGTGTCGTTTTAGCGATATAAAGTCAAACATAAAACATGACATACAGATTGTGACCTATTTTTATTGTTTTGTGTGATAGGTGGATGGTATTTAATTATGCTAAATGGTGAAATAATATTAATATTGATGTGAGCATTTGTTTGTCAAGTTTAGTTTCGTTATATTTAGTTCAACATTAGAATAAGAAAAAAATTGGGATATATTATAATAATAATAATAATAATCTATTTTTAAGGTCACGGTCAAGCCAGCGCACCAAATTGGTGTATGAGACCCCCTTGTTTGTGGGACAAGGGACCCCCCTCCGCCTAGTGATTTGACTGGTAAAGCCTACGAAGGTATACATACCCTACCCCCCTCTGGATTTGAACCTGTGACCTCTTAAGAGGAAACACATGTTCTTAACCATTAGGCCCACTCAGACTGTATTAACAATGACATTGATAATAGTTTGTTTTTCTAACATTTAATTAAGCATAATAATAAATTTTGGAGGAGATTACGTTACGGATCAAAAGTTTATTTATGTATACTTTTTTAATTAAGATTTTGCCAAAATTCAATTATGTGTTTAAAGATTAATTAGAAGTTTCTTACAAATCACACAAATTTGATAATTAAGATTCAATGAAATAACATATTTATTGTCCCTGTGGGTGTAGATCAATTGGTAATAAATTTCCTTATTAAGGCACTTTTTGCAGTGTCACTAGTTCAAACCTTGCCAAGCTTGTATGGTACTCAAGAGCTTGGGGTGGGGGTAATATTATTCTAAATTGAATTTTTATCAACAATGTGTAAAAATCTGCTCAATTTTAGTTGAAAAAAATAGAAGTATGACAAATTTATGAAATATATATATTAAATGATTCAAATCTAGATTTCTTGAAGTCTATCCAAAGCCTAAGTTTCTTTAGTCGACAATCGTCTACCAATTTCATTTTGGAGAAGTGGAGTCTTCTCATAATGTAATTCCTATAATGTCAAGAGTTTGTATTGAACGTTTTTAATAAGCTACCAACAATCCAGCTTTTGTTTAGGTGCACTAATAGGCAAACTAAAAGTTGTAAATTTTAAGTAAATGAGAATCCCTTAAAGTCGGGTATGGATTTAAGGTGGGTTTCCCTTAAAGGTGGGGATATTTTACTATCATAAGGTGGGTCTCCCTTAAAGTCGGGTATGGATTTGAGTCAGCAATGTTGTCGTGAACCTGAACTTGATGGGGAAGCTCTTCTGGAAGTTTTTGATAGTCTCCTACCATATGGTCGGGGTTCACACCCTTCGGTTCCCCTTCCAGTTTATTTGGGGAAAGCAGTGTTAAATGAGGCCTTGGGCAGGGAATGTGCTTCGTCCTTGAAAAACACTAATTTAAGCAAGGAGAAGGATTTTGTTTGATCTAGGGGGTTGGGGATAGAGGTCTCGCCCATCAAAACTAGAAGCTCGCGGAAAAAAGGGATTGGGGGCATTCCAAATTCTGAGGTGAAGGATTCTTCCACTGTGGACAGTGGGGCACTTAGAGAACTGAAGGCCCTAGCCAGGTCTAAATAATGATTTTATTATCTCTAAAAATTAGAGGGATAGGGGGCTCCCTTAAAGCCGTTGCTTTTCATAGGGTGTTGGATCGTGTGTGCCCTGATATCATCTTCTTACAGGGGACTCTTGCAGACGATTTTAAAGCTAGGAATTTTGTGCAGGCTTTTCGCCCAAGCTGGGTCTCTAGTGCTGTCAGCTCATTTGATACTTCTGGGGGGCTGTTAGTATCTTGGGATCCCATTTTTTTCTCTCTTTCACCATCCTTAACCTGTGGGGGTATTTTACTATCTGGACAAATTTCAACTACTTTGTGTCATGTATCTTTACTCAACATTTATGGTCTGTGTTTGAATAATATACTTTTTTGGAATACTTTGGTGAATAGCGGTTTACTCTCGGCTGACAATTTGGTTATGGCAGGGGATCTGAATATTACTCTTTCTGCTAAGGAAATGTGGGGAAGTTCTAACTTCTCGGTTTCTTTGGCATATCAACTAAAATCTCTCTTTAAATCAAAGACCCTAGTGGATATTCGACCAGACAAGATGGTGCCTACCTGGCGCAATGGCGGACAAGGTCCTCAGGCCATTTCGAAAAGACTGGATAGGTGTATTATTGTTGAGAGCTTAATAATCTCCTAATATTATTACCGCTCGTGGGTGGAATTTCTGTTCATATCGGATCATGCTCCAATCGTTTTTCAAATGGATAATGTCCCAACAATTAAGATTTATCCGTTTAAATTCAATCCAACTTGGGCCATGGATGATGAGTTCAAGTGTTTATTTTTTTTTAGTCTGGAAGGATAACAAGTTTTTATCAGAAGAAGGAATGCAACATAGGCTCGTGTGGAAGTTGAAAGAATTAAAACAACAGACAAAAGTGTGGAATATTAAAAAGGAAAATCTGTTAAAGAGTAGGTTGATAACTTTGGAAGCTCAAATTAAAGAAGCATACTTAAGTTTAGATGGGAGTATTTCTTTGCAAGAAAAGGAAGTGCTATTGGGATCCTTGAAAAAAGAAAGAAATCAAATTTTGATTTATAATGAGGAAAAGTGGCGCCAAAGAAGCCGGGCAACTTGGATTGCAAGTGGTGACTCCAACACAAAGTTCTTCCATAATTTTTCTTGATCCAGATTTATGTAGGAACACATTGAAATACAGAAATACACATAAATGTAGAGATGCAGCGGAAATAAGATTTCATTTCATTAATAGCAACTGACTGAAATATGCTTACAAACAGAATGGAAATAAACTAGCTAGGGTGTTGGTAGCTTATCTCTGAGAAGAGATGTGGCGTCTACTGGCCTCTGAACTGTGTTACAATGAGGCTTGAAGGCCTATTATTATTGAGAAACAATGGAAAACCCTAAACATCCAAAGACCTAACCCTAGGAGATGAAACGCCAAGACTACAGGCCCCGTTTGGGTAAGTTGGTACATCAACTTCCCGGGGACGTAACTTTGGCATACGATCTGTGTTTGACGCGTTCCATACCTCATTAGAAAGATCTATCCGAGGAATATGAATTTTGGGTGAGAAACATTGATCTATGATCCATGTTTCTCCCCGTTTTCCCAAAGAACGTCATTTAAGTCCTCAAAACAGCTCCAGAAGTTCAGGACCCGAAAAACTGCTAAAAATAGTAAATTGTGCGGAAACTGAAAAACTGAAAGAAGTAATGGTGGGGGTCCAAGTGGAATAGGTGGGTGGCCACCAATATCCACCTGGATCATTCCTCCCCATTTAGGAAGCAATGGTCCCCATTGTGTTGAGTTCCTCCATGAGATGAGGAAACTTTTGTTGAACTTGGTCCCTGGTGAGCCACTTGCCTTAGTGAAGGAGTTGGCCTGCTTTGACAACTCGATATAGCGGTATCCTTTGTTTTCGGGTGTGCTTGATCTTTGTATCCATAATTTGATCAGTTCTGGCTTGTTCCATGCAGTCTGGATTTAACTCTGTTGGTGTGAGTTGTTCTGCCATGTCGGATGTGTCTAGTAGAGGTGGAAAGTAGGGCCGAAGGTGGTCCACATTGAACACTGGGTGCAGACCAAGGAATGGTGGAATGTTGAGCTCAAAGGAATTTTCCCCTACAGCCTTGGTGAGGGTGTACGAACCATATCAGAGCGGACGAAGTTTGTGGTGGGCTCTAGCGAGGCGCTCCTTTTGCAAATGCAGCCACACTTTGTCGCCCACCTGGAAGTTGTGTGGCACCCGATGTTGATCATGTCACTGCTTGTACTTAGCATTGGCTTTGTCCAAGATGTCATGAACTTGTTGGCGAATGTGTTGAATGTGCTCAATGAAGTTATTTGCCTTGTCAGCCTTAGACTAGACATGAGCTGAATCTTCCTGAGTAGCCACAAATGGCATGGCTATGTTAATGGGACATAGTGGCTGGAATCCCAAGCCCACTTGAAAGTGGTTGTGGTTGGTTGAGCTATGGAGAGCCCAATTGTAGTTGTATTTTACATAGGGGAGGCTCTCATCCCATGTGTGTGGATGATTTGAATTGTACATGCGCAGAATGTGTACGATCATCCGGTTAACGACCTTTGTCTGGCCATCAGTTTGCGGATGGAAAGTTGTGGACTTGGTGAGCTTGGTGTCCAGCATCAACCAGAGGTTGGACCAAAATGTACTGAGGAACCTACTGTCCTGATTTGAGATGATAGACTATGGGATCCCAAAGTGTACCCACACTCGTTCAAAGAAGAGTTTAGCAGTGGCTTCTGTTGTGATATTCTTCTTGCAGACCATCATAATGGACATCTTCGAGAATCAATCGACAACCACAAAAACACAGTCATTTCCATGCTTAGTAGAAGGAAGGCCCGACATGTAATCCATAGATATGGATTCCCAAGGTCGACTGGGGGTAGGCAGCGGAGTATAGAGGCCTTGCTTCTTGATGGTCGGTTTGGAAATGGCACAAGCAGTGTAGGACTTGATGTACTTCATGACATCTTGCCGAAGGTTTGGCCAATAGAAATACTTTTGCAATACTGCCACGATTTTCTCGACCCCGAAATGCCCAGCGACCTAACTATAGTGTGCCTCCCAAATCATCTTGGCATGCTCGCTTGAAGGAACACAGAGGTGTCTCAGGTGACAAATCAGGGCATCTTGGAGGTGAAAATTGGGAACTTGCTTACCCTCCAAGAGTGTATTGTATGTGTGGCCGAATTCTATATCACTTGTGTAGAGAAGCGGCCAATCGGAAGTCTCATGCCCACAAGAGTTGAGCATAGTGGTTAGCGCCACGATGGGTGGTCAACTGAGGAAGTATGCAACATTATTGGTGCTGCATTTTTTATACTTAATGTTCAAATTAAACTGTTGCAGGTATGTGGACCACTTCTGATGGTGATCGTTATGCAACTTCCCTTGTGTCTATATGAACTGCAGGGGTCGGTGGTCTGTGTGGATGACCGTTTCCTTTCCCAAAATGTAATTCTTCCATTGCCGACAAGCCTGCACAATGGAATACATTTCTTTGTCATAAGTGGGATACTTCTGGACTGTGTTGGAAAGCGTCTCACTGTGATATGCCATTGGATGCCCATGTTGAGTAAGGACTGCCCCAATAGCATAGTCAGAGGCATATGTCTCGATCTCAAATGGTTGTTGCAAGTCTAGTAATGTGAGCATTGGTGCAGAGCAGAGGCGATGCTTCAACTCCCCAAACGCCTTCTGTTGAGATTCAGACCAAAATAATTTTTCTTTATCTCCTCCCTTGGTGACTTGACTCAAGGGCCAAGTGATATGAGAGAATCCCAACACAAACCGACGGTAGAAATTGGCAAGACCTAAAAAGATGTCGAGCTCTGTTAGGGTGGTTGGGGCTGGCCAATCCCGAATGAATTGGATCTTTGTTGGATCCACATGCACCCCCCACTCATCAATAATGTATCCCAGATATTGAACCTGGGTCATGCCAAAAGTGCATTTCTCCAAATTGGCACACAACTTGTGTTGTCACAGTGTTTGGAGGACCTGTCGGATGTGGTGGAGTTTCTCTTCCCAAGTCCGGTTGAAGATCGGAATGTCATCCAAGTACACCACTACAAATGAGTTGGTGAATGGCCATAGGATTTCGTCCATTAGCCTCATGAAGGTTGCATGGGAATTCGTCAACCCGAAAGGCATGACCAACCATTTGAAAAGGCCCTCCTTGGATTTGAATGCAGTCATCCACACATCAGAGGGTTCGATTGGTACCTGGTGATACCCAGACTTCAAGTCGATCTTGCTGAAATATTTCTCCCCCTTGAGTTGGTCCAGAAGGTCATCAATCTGTGGGATCGGGTACCTATTCCAGACAGTGATCTTGTTCAATGCCTAATAGTCAATGTAGAGTCTCCAAGTCCCATCCTTCTTCTGCACCAACATGACCGGGCTCCCACAGGGCGATAAACTCGGTCGGATGTGACCTTTCTGCAACAGCTCCTGAATCTGCCTCTTGATTTCATCATTCTCCATAACAGAGCGCCGATAGATGGGTCCATTGGGCAGCGGTGCACCTGGGGTCAAATCATTGGGGTGCTTGACCTGGCAGTGTAAAGGCACCCCTGCGGGGGAGGTGAAGATGTCCTCATACTCCTCCATGACCTTATCCATATATTGTTTTCATGCATTGGGGCCCTGTCTAGAGGTCATTGCCATAGTCTTCCTCTTTCCCTGAGGGCAGATCATCAGGAAAACAGATTTCCTAGTTTTGGAAATGAACTTACTGCATTGTTTTGCAGTAACCAAAGAGATGGTGGTAGGCGGTGCTATCTCTGGTATCCTGTACAACTTATTGCCCAAAGTGATAATAACAGCATGAGGCATGGAATCATACACAACATGTCTCTTCCACAAGTACGGTTGGCCTAATAATACATCAAAAACATCAAGAGGATCAATGTCACATAATACCTCATCTGTGAAGGGCTTGATGTTGTAGGGAAGGCGACATGGTTGACTGACGCGGAGGTCTCGCCCTTGGTGCGACCACCCAATGGTGTATGGTTGTGGGTGTGTTGTGGTCGGAAAGCCCAACTGCTTCATGACCTCTACCGAGATGAGTTTCTTCTGGCTCCCGTTGTCGACAATGAACTACAATGGGGAACCCTTTACCCACATCTTGGAATGGAAGAGATTCTCTGCCTCCTCTGGATCTTCTGGTTCCTCCTTCTGGATCTTCNCCCGACACTCACTTGTGTTGTGAGTGGAGCTCTTATGGAACTCACACCACTTCCCTACGTCCTTTTTTTGGCTTCGTGGTGTTGTTCTTTGCTTGTGGCTTTGGCAGGTTGTCCTGGGCTACCCCGCCTTGGCTTGGTCCTTTGTTCTGCGGTTTGGGGGTACCTTTACCTTACTTCTGATTTGCAAACCCAAAGTCTTGCCTCTTCTGTTTGAACTTCTACTCAATCTTGGCAGCATATCGGTATGCCACACCAAGAGAGGAGATGTCGAGGAACTCCATTTCCTCCTGAATGTATCTGTGCAGACAACTGTGGTACTTTAACACCAAATGTTTCTCTGAATCTTTGATACCCAACTTTGTGCGTAGGGTATGAAATAGATTCATCATCTCATGCACATCTTGTTCCCTTTGCTGCCACAGCGTAGTCCATTGTATGTATTTTCCCTCATAGCTCCCCACGGGATAATATTGTTCCTTGATGGCATCTCAAAAATAATTCCAAGTGGGTGCGGCCGAGAACAAAGATTGTTCTCCCTTGTCCTGTTGCTCCGAGTAGGTTTCTCGCCAGTCCTTGACATGGGGGGCGGCTTTGAGGAGTGCGAAAATAATCTTTTCTCGGTCGAAAAAGTCATGAACCAAGAAATATCCTTCTAACAGATTCATCCATCTATCTATGGCATCTGCATCTATTTGGCTCTCAAATATGGGAATGTCAAATTTTACTTGTACCTTAAAAGGAGTGGCGCCTCCAGAGTGGTTGTTGGATGTTCATGCGTCGCCAGTGGGAATCCGTTGAAGAATCTGGGCAAAGTTGTCTATCATCGCGTTCCTTTGTTTCTTGAGGGCCTCCTCGAGCAACATTTTGATAGGATCTCCTGCTCCCTCATATTTCTTTTCTTCCCCCATGGGCAGTCATCGGGGTTTGCGAGGCTGATCTTGCAAAGGTTCAACCAGATCGAGCCCCAACTCCTTATACCCCGACCTCATTGGGGACATGCAAAGAAGGATCGAGATTGAGTAGACCCCTCTGATACCACTAATCCGGATTTATGTAGGAACACAATGAAATACATAAATACACATAAATGCGGAGATGCAGCAGAAATAAGACTTCATTTCATTAATAACAACTGACTGAAATATGTTTACAGACAAAATGGAAATAAACTAGCTAGGGCGCTAGTAGCTTATCTCTGAGAAGAGATGTGGTGGCTACTGGCCTTTGAACTGTGTTACAATGAGGCTCAAAGGCATATTATTATTGAGAAACAATGAAAACCCTAAACATCCAAAGACCTAACCCTAGGAGATGAAACGCCAAGACTATGGGCCCCGTTTGGGTAAGTTGGTACATCAACTTCCCGGGGACGTAACTTTGGCATACGATCTATGTTTGATGCGTTCCATACCTCGTTAGAAAGATCTATCCAATGACTACAACTTTTGGGTGAAAAACAATGATCTACGATCCATGTTTCTCCCCGTTTTCCCAAAAAACGTCGTTTAAGTCCTCAAAACGGCTCCGGAAGTTCAGGACCTGAAAAACTGCTAAAAATAGTAAATTGTGCGGAAACTGAAAAACTAAAAGAAGCAATGGTGGGGGTCCAAGTGGAATAGGTGGGTGGCCACCAATATCCACCTAGATCATTTCTAGTCAGCGACGTAAGAAAAAAACTATTCGGGAAATAAATCTGGAGTCTGGTGAGCTATGCAGGGGTCAAGCAAGTTTAAAAAAAGCAGTGATTCATTACTTCAAGGATTTCTATACAGCTCGGCTTGAATCTTTTATTATGGAAAAATTGGAGGTCATGAATCTATTTAAGAAAATGGTTCAAGCAAAGAATCTTATCTCTTTACATGTTCCTGTTAACTCAGAGGAAATTAAAAGGGTACTTGATCAGTTTAAGAGGGACAAAAGTCCAGGCCCTGATGGTTGGACTGTGGAATTCTTCATCTCTTTCTTTGATTTGGTCAGTGAATATTTAGTGCAGATGGTGGAGGAATCAAGAATTTCTGGAAAAATCCCTGGTTTCCTTATTTAAACTTTTTTAACATTGATTCCGAAAGAAAATAACCCTTCTTCATTTGGAGATTTTAGGCCGATTTCCCTCTGCAACTTATGCTATAAGTTGATCTCCAAAATTATCTCTAACAGAATCAAGCCTATACTGTCTAGTCAATTTTCTGAAGAACGGTTTGGTTTTATTGAAGGTAGCAGGATCCAAGATGCTATTGGTACTGATTTTGAGTGTTTACATAGTATTTCAAAGAGGAAAAATAGCAAATCATTACTGCTCAAAGTAGATTTACATAAGGCATATGATAGTGTGGATTGGGATTTCCTGCATTTGATTCTCCTACAGATTGGTTTTGACATACCATTGACCAGGTGGATTATGAGTTTTGTTATCTCTCCTACTTTTGTTGTTATCATCAATGGCGAAGCCTAAGATTTATTCAAAAGTGGAAGGGGTCTAAGGCAGGGTTGTCCCTTGTATCCCTTATTGTTCGTTCTGGTCATGGAAGACCTCAGCTTATTATTAACAAGAGGAAAAGTGGAAAATAAAATTTCAGGTGTTAAAGTTTCAAGTTTGGTGAACATCTTGCATCTCCTTTTTGTTGATGACGTCTTGATTATGTCCAATGCGGATATCAATGAATGGAAGGAAATTCTCAACTGCATTAACCTTTTCTGCAAAGAAACTAGGTTACAAGTAAACTCTTCGAAGACTACAGTTCACTTTGAAGGCCTGAGTGAAACTGATCTGGTTCCCTACAAATTTCTACTTGCTTTTCCTTTTTCAGCCTTGCACTTAGGTTTCAAATATTTGGGTTTCTTTCTGAAAACTGGACCACAAAGGGTGGTGGATTGGATGTGGCTAGTGAACAAGATTGAAAAAAAGATCGGGTTGTGGTGTTATAAGTGGCTCTCCATGGGTGGGAGGCTCATCCTTCTCAAGGCAGTTCTAGAGAGCCTATCTATTTATTGGATGGCAGTTGAGTTAGTTCCAAAATATATCATTAACCAGATTCGAAAGTTATGCTTCAATTTTTTATGGAATGGTAATAATTTGAATGGTCATTTCCATTTATGCAATTGGGAGGTTTTGTCGAGACCAAAGTCTTGTGGGGGCTGGGGCCTTCGAAATTTGGAGCATTTTAACTTAGCTTTGTTAGCTAACACTCTCCTTGGCAGAGGGTTATGGCACAACATAGTAATGGATAATTACTTAAGGCAGTCCGATGTGATCCAATGGTTTAGATCGGCCATTTTTGTAGCTCCCTCGGCCTCTAGAATCTGGAGGAACATGCTAAAATCCATCCATTTGCTTCTTCATTGGCAGGTTTGGCTACCTGGGTCCGGCAATCAAGTTTGTGTAGGTAGAGATTTGATCCTGGGTATAGGGGAAAAAGAATTATTATCTCAACCTCTGATTGATCATCTCTCTAGAAAGGAGAGTAAGCTACTAGTAAATGAGAGGAACCCCTTTATGTCAAATGTGTTTTCTGATCCTTGGATTAGCAGCAATTCGTTGGGTTTAAGTGGCTCGCTTGCTGAAGAATGGAGTCTCTTTACAAATAGTCTTTCCGCTGCTAGAATCTACCTGGGTGAGGACATTGATAAACTGTTGTGGGAAGGGGGGGATTCCTCCGGGAATATTTCAGTCAAGAATATTTATCTAGCCTTGGTTACTACTCATAATTTTCAGGTTTATCCCATTTGGATTAAAATTATTTGGAGCTGGCAGATACAACTTAAGATCAAACTTTTTTCTTGGTTGACTATTTCACGGAAGATTCTTACGTGGGATAGACTTAAAAAAGAGGTTTCGAAGGGCCGGGTTTATGTATCTTCTGTAAGAATCACGCTGAACGCATTGATCATCTTTTCATCAGTTGTGTCTTAACCAAAAACTTATGTTTTTTATTAAAGGACTTTTTGAAGTTAAAAAGGATCTGGTCAGGCCAAAATATAATTCATGCTTATTATCAATGGATCACTGATAAATATGTTCCTTCAGAGGTGGCGGCTTTAACCTGCTAGTGTTTGTGGATCGAAAGGAATAGAGGCATATTTGAAAATAAGAGGCCATCGGTTTTTTCAGTTTTGTATAAGATACTGGGAACGTTTAGTCATAAAATTAATTATGTCCCAAAATCCGCAGTAAAGGAATGTTTTATACAACATGAAGAAGGATCGGCCAATGTTTTTTTCGATGGGGCTGCAAAAAGTGATAGGTCCATTTGCGGGGTTGTAGGTGTAATTAAAATTTCTGAGACTTTGATCTACAGGTGGTCTTTCAATTTTGGTGGCAGAACTAATACAAAGGCCGAATTACTAGGTATATGGGCTTCCCTAGCACTAGCAAATTTCCTGGGTATTCAAAGGATGCAAGCATTTGGAAATTCAAAAGTGGTCATTGAATGGCTAAATGAAAAAGGGAAATTGGATAAAGTATCTATTGAAGGATGGAAAAAATGCACAAGGATGTTATGCAAAAAATCCCAGGTCCTTAGTTTCCACCATATATACTAGGAGTTTAATAAGGAGGCAGATAAGCTTTCAAAAGAAGCACTATTGTCACCTGCAAGAAGATTAAATTTGTATCAGTGGGAACCTGGAGGAAGGGGTGAAGAAAAGCATATGGATATTTTATGAACATCACTGTCGTGTAGTGGTTTTTTGTTTTATTTTGGTCATTATTGTAGTAGAGGCATATAAAGGGGTTATCAGTAAAATTTTGGAGGAAGAAATTACTGAATTTTCCCTTATTTTCAGTAAATATTAGGTTTTTTGGTTTTTTGAAGAAACTGAATAGCCATGAATTGGCTTTATGTTAAGTATTTTGGAGTTTCTGGAATAGAAATTTTTGTATGACGATATTTAAAGAAAATTATATTTATGATATAATTTTGAGCAAATTTTATTTTGGAAAAAAAGTAAATGAGAATTAAGATCGACCCTTTTTCCATGAGTATTATCAAGTTGAAAGTATGGCTATGAGAAACTATGGCTAGCAATGGGACGTTGACTTTAATTTTTTTAAATAATCTCAACTATCATTTGGCTTTAGGGCTTGAAATTTCTATTGGTTATCCTTACTACATACCAAATCAGCTTCTATATAAAACCATTATATTAGACATTCTGATCTAGACACCACTATGTTGCTTATTCAAAAATATCAACAAACAAATCTTAGAAGTCAATAATAGTAATGAAGATCAATTGAAATGCTTGAATTATTATCGAAATTGTGGTAATTCAATGCAAGAGGAAGCAAGATCCTGACTATTGTTATCTTTGTAAGCCTATTTGTTTTTGAACTGTGACTTCTCAAGAGAGGTCTAGAAGGAAATTGGAACCCATTTGAAGGTAAATTCTCTCTGGAGTTGTGACATGTTGATATATCATTTTTTAGATTTCTTTCAAAATAACCTTCTAAAATCGTTCGGAGTGCTTCCCCTTTTAGTTGCATGGGATATTTGGATAGCCCACAATGTGCTTCCCCTTTTAGTTGCATGGGATATTTGGATAGCCCACAATGTGCTTCCCCTTTTAACAATGTGTACCTACAATACTTTTCCACCAATTCCATATATTTATTCCTTTATCTTAGCTTCCTCATTAATTTGTTTGAATAATGTCAAAACAACATTGTGAAAGTAAAAAAATGAGCATACATGGATAGACCATAGTCCAAGAGCTTAGTATTGAACTAGTACCGAAGAGTCACAATATTGGACATGACAGATTCGAAATCGTGCACGCTTTGGTTTCTTTTCCATTACTACTGCACAACCTTCTCCTATAATCCTTATCAATTTTTTCATTCGAACTATTGTCAACATTTGATAACGTGGTAGAGAAGATGTCAAACCATCAAGCTAATTTAAAAAAAAAAATTATCTATCTTGAGAAGAAGCCCAATAGTAAGGCATCGAACCATTTATGACTTTCTCATTTCATTTTGAAAAGAGACCTCAATGGCAAGCTCATTATGCACTTTTCACTTGACCATTCAAATTTTAAAAGATGTCTGATGGGCAGCAACCTTAAGTCTCTTGAGCCTACTATGCGAGAAAAATGTTTTTATTAAAAATATTGGGTTTTATACTTAGGGTTTGAATATATAATTTTAAGCTTTAGAATTTAAATTTGTAATAACAATGAAGTCTAGATCACTCAAATCTAAATCTAAATTTTTAGGGCATTATCAAATCTAAATCACTCAAATGAACAATCAAGATTTAATATTAAAGATTATAAAACATTGAAATATAAATGATAAAAATATTGAAACTACATACCTATAAATGGATTTGAACATCAATCAACCTCATCCTGGGTGATGGTGAAAATTTGTCCCCTTTATTTGAAATGTAGGTCAATATGATTCTGAATTTTTCTTTTTTGCTTGGAAAAAATAGGTGAATATGATTCCTCATGCGAAATATCATTAGGATATTTATATACAAAAATATTAATAGGGTTTTGAGATAAGGTGAAATATAATATATTTAAATAATATAAAATATTTGTTGACCTTAAAAAATTATCCGAAAATTATGCCTTCTGGTTACAATTTGTCCCTAAAAATTACCTTGAAAAGAGATCAAGAAT
>ML803151.1:129673-196083 GCA_009831015.1 Picea engelmannii
TATTAAGTTAGGTGATGGATAGTGGGCTTTCAATATTGGTTAGGTTTGTAGTGATATTCTCAATTACAATTGTCAGGGTGTTTTTTTATGCAAGGATTTTGGTTTGGTCAAAATTAATGAGGTGTTTTGAATTTTAGGAGTGCTTTGTGATAGTAGACTTAGAGATTTGGTTGTGGAGCGTATCAGTTGTATGTTCTTAAAGATGATTTTTTATCAATGTACCAGTTTGGCCTATGTAGGATTTGTCATGGGAATGGGGAATTTCATAAACTCCTTGGTCAAACATAAGTTCATATTTAACTTTAGTGGTTATAAATAGATGTTTAATATTTTTATGGGGTTTAAAGAGATTTTAATGTTCTTTTTTGCTAAGATCTTCAAAATATGATTGGTAATTCCCTAGATGTATGGACCTCCAATGACCTGACACTCTATTAGTTTGTTTGCATTACCTTTGAATATTCCAAGAATATTCATCCAATCTCTATCCACCATCCATCTTCATGTTATTCCCCCTCGGAAACTCATTAACCAGTGAATCTGGAACTCCCCTCATCTCAAGCTCCCACACCAAAACCAACATCCTCTATTTCTTCCACCACTGGTTAGGATGAGACGACGAATAGCCACCACATGCCTTCAATTTCCACCTCGATGCAATAAGAATTGACCATCCACTTCACACAATGTTTCAATCCTTCCACCTCAACAAAGTTTGAGTCATCGAATAGCCCCCATTTGTAGTCAACCTATCCATTTACCTCAACATAGTCTAAGTTATCCCTCCATCGGGAAATATTCCTCCACAAGATTCAATGCATTCAACATCTACTTCATATATCTACACTCTATTGGTTTCAACACATTGGGCCTCACCACATTCAACTATCTACAATCAACAAGCTCCAATGCATTCAACTACCTTCACTCTTAGAAACCCTATTTCATTAAAAAATAACTCCATCCTTGATTGCAGTATGAACCCTAATTCTATTAATCCTCCAATTCCCTCTCTCAGACCCCCCTTTACCTTCTCTAATTCATGTCCCTCAACTATAATTAATTTCTCATCGTTAATTATTGACCCTCCCACCATCCATCTTCTTGAAAAAGAATTCATTTTTTCCATTGTCCCCCATCATATTCCCTTTGAGGATATCCTTTTCTCTATTGAATATATCACATATCATCTTCCCACACATGATGCTAAAGAGATTAGGAAAGAATGTGGTAGGATTATTTTCCATGGAAAGCTTCCTAAACCGAACCTTTTTTTTCCAAGGAAAAAAGCTAGCAATTTTGTTTTTGAAAAAGGAACAAAATTACACATGTATAAGCCATTGGATTTCAATACGATATTTGCCAAAAACATTAATACATGTGAACTACCAAAAACAAACTATAATTACAAAAAGGATAAGTTGATTACCATGTATGAGAGTTCACAATATACATCAAAAAAGAGGAATTTAAAATTTTCAATCTTCAAGAGGCACTATCATATCAACAAATTATCATTAAGTTTACAATTGTTCATTAATGGAGCCATGATTCATGAAGATATTATGACATACCATTGAGGGATTTTTCCGTGATTTTCCATAAGCCTCGATCCAATGCCAATCTATCCTTTGAGAGGTTGTTCACTTCTTAGTTTATGTTCCTGTACACATGATCAAATGTGATGTGAAAGAAATCGTTCATTTTGAGTTTAATATCCTAAAAAAAAGGTATAAGAGTGTAATTCTGGAGCATGAAAACCCCTTTCATCCAATTTATGACAAGCAAAGAATCTCCATGTATATGCAGTTGATTCGGTCCTTTTTCATGTGCTAGATGAAGAGTGGGCATAAGAGACATTAGCTCACATAAATTGTTTGTCTCATTTCCAATTTTGGCTAAGAAGGGGATGGTCTAGTCATTTGAGGGGTGAATAATGTCACATGCCCCTTTGTGTGGGGGGTCTCCCTATGAATCCCCATTAAAGAAAGCTCAAGGAATATCTTTTTGTATTTGAGTTTTCTGGTGAATGCTTGGGGTAGATATTTTTGGGCTTTCCGAAAATGATAATAAAATGGATAAGCTTTAGAGAGCATGTTTCAAAGTTAAGAGGTATTTTTCCTCAAATGTAGAGTGATTTCTGGAAATCCAAATGCCCCACGCTACAATGAGGGGGAGCCTTGTAATTTATAGATTCCTAGTTGCACAACTGGGACTTTAGAGTTTCTTGAACGGTATCCCTCCCTAGGCACAAGTGAGACTCGGTACTGTATGGATCTTTGTCCAAACCTCTAAGGAGAAATTAAAACTAATAACAAGGTGGTGATTTTTTTTAGATTCTTGTCTATAGAGACAACATCTTCTTGGGCCCTAAAATTTTCTTTGTTGTATCTTGTCCCATGTAAGTGCCTTATTGTGAAACAATAGCCACCTAAAAAAATTGGCTTTTGTTGGACACTTAAGCTTCTGTAGTTTATTCCCCCACCACGGTGGAAGAAAAGCTATGTTTTCCTAGGCAAGTGCAGTATAACCTAACCTTGGTACATATCCTCTAGTAGGGTTCAGGGACCATAGAAGTTAATATTCCTAGTTTGTGAATGGAATAGAGATTTTTGGTAGAGATCTGATATAGTTGTTACACAAGGGAGCACAGTCACCCATGAGTCTTAATTATTTCCAAGACGTCCACCTTACTTGACGAGATACATAGCCCTTCGTCGTGACTTAGCTAGTAGAAACCTCCACCATTTAGGGCATGGACCAGATTGTCTAGGAGTACATAGTTTTCATTGATTCCTATCCAAGTATCCTTTCCTATAAGTACATGTTCCCCATTTCCAATTTTCCAATTCATCCACTTCCCAATTAGAAGGAAGGCATCTAAAATAGCTTTCCATATGATGGAATCATTTTGCACCTTCTTAACATGATTCCTTATTGTAACATACCCAATCGCCCACAGGTCAGGGTATGCTACTTGCAAGCCCACCCTTGGACTTCTTTCTCATATCGATACGTTCTTTATTTATTAAGGATGCATAAAATAAAATACTTTAACGACATACACAACATTAATCAGCAAGCATGCATAGTCTAAACATTCAATTGAACGATAATTAAATATACATCGAAAATAACATTCAAATACATGTAATTGGTACCATAACAGAGAGCACTTATAATTATATAAGGCGGCACCAACTGGCTGCAGACCAAGGACGTTCCACCCAACCGTAGACACCACTGCTCCAAATCTCAACAGCAGTGTCACCCCTGAGCCAGGGCTATGAATCCACAAGGACGGTTCCAGAGTGTACTCGGGTTCCCAAACTAGTCAGCTCTCAATATATCACAGGTTTCCCAACACCCACAAAAATACAAGTACCCATCTCTCTTCTCCCCAGCCTGTGTTTCCCCAAGAGAATGGACCTCCACCCTTCTCTGCCACATAGTCCCTCATGCAGTCCTTCTCCTTTTTACCAAGGCCTCCAACACAGCTGGTCCAGAATATCAATGTCGGAACTCTCAGGACTCGTGGTTGTGAGAAAAATAGGGAACAAGCCAACGCATCTCAGTCATGCAGGCCCCAAGTCATGGTTGGATTGCACTAGCGACCATTACAGCCAATTATGTCGTGGCTAATTCTCCAATGGTTCGGTTCCTTTTCTCTTTTCCAAGACAAGGTGCAAGTGAGGAGGGATCAATGGATGGGTCAGGGGGTGCATGGGAGTGCGTGAGGTAAATAATGGGGTAACGCAAAGGTGACGGAGTGAACGAGCCAATGACCAACAACTAACCCCACAATCAGGCATGGGCTTAAGTATTTTCGTGGGGAAATCAAGAACCTCCTGGCCTTCCCCAAGAAACTCACGTAAATGATCCCCTTCCCTTAGGAAAAAAGGTAATTAATGTAGGAATAAACATTTAGCCCCTCAAGCCCCCTCTCTTTTGGAATCATAGCCCCCTATAACTCTAGTCCTTGTTCGTCTAGCAGCCAACGATGTGTTTATTATTAATAATGATCAAAACATTACATTTCTTGGGCATACTGGCCCTTTAAATAATTGTTTGGGAACTCAGGCCTCTCAGCATTGTAAGAATATATTATTTAAAATGGGGGTTTGAAACCTGGGGTGTTACATACCCTCCCTCTTATTTTAGCATTGTCCTCAATGCATATAGAAAATAGAGATCAAAATCTCAAATTTATTCAAAAAGTTGTGGGTACTCTACCCGCATGGAATATTCATGTTCACAGGTAGCATCTTCAGGACCGTAGCAGGTCCACTGAACTTTTACCATCTCTATAACTCGATTCTAGAGCATTTTTACCTTTCTTTCCAATACCCGTACTGGCTAAACCTGAAAATATCCCTCTATCTCTACTTGAATCAGATGCCAATCAATAACATGATTAGGATCATGTACATATTTCTTTAGTAAAGATACATGAAATACATTATGCACATTCATGGAAGTAGGCAATGTAAGCACGTATGCAACTGGCCCTATTATGTCCAATATTTCAAATGGACCATAGAATATGGCTGCCAGCTTTGTACAACTACCCAACTTCAAAGAGATTTTCTTGGGCTTTACTTTCAAAAGTACATGCTCCCCTACTTTAAATTATCTAGCTATCTTGTTCTTGTATGCATAAACTTTCTGTCTATCCTGAGTTGCCTTTAAATTCTGCTTGATCTTAACCACCTAGTCTTCCATGTCCTTGAGTAACTATGACCCAAGTACCACTCTATCTGTTGGGTTGTCTCGTCTTACTGGAGTATTGCATTTCCTACCATACAAGGCTTCAAATGGGCTCATTCTCAATGAATCTTGATACCCATTATTATATGCAGACTCAACCAAGTGTAAGTAATCTTCCCACTTAGATGGCTTATCCATCACATACATTCTCAACATGTCTTAAATTATTCGATTGACTCTCTCTGTTTGCACATCTATCTGGGGATGATATGTCATGCTAAAGTTTATATTTGTGCCAAATCCTTTAAACAATCCCCTCCAAAAATTGGAGGTAAACTTTGTATCTCTGTCTGAGACAATTGTCCTAGGTATCCCATGCAACCTAGCAATTTCCTTCATGAAAATTTCTGCAATATTATATGTTGTATGTGTTGTCTTCACAGGCACAAAATGAGCGGCCTTTTTTAATTTGTCAACCACCACCATAATTGAATCATGATGCTTATTCATTCTGGGTAATCCTGTGATGAAATCCATGGTGATCACATCCCATTTCTTCTTTGGAATTGGCAATGGCTACAAAAAACCTGTTGGGTGCCCATGCTCAGCCTTCACCTTCTGACATTCCATACATCCAGCGATGTAATCAACAACATCCTTCTTCATTCCCGAGCAAAAGAACTGGCTTCCTACTACTGTAATTGTTTTCTGGTAACCGAGATGTCCAACATAAGGAACATCATGCATTTCCTTCAGTACCAAATTCCTCAGTTCCCCAGAACTAGGAACATAGATCCTATTTCTATGCATGATTAATCCATCTTCCTTTATCGTATACTCCTTTATTTTTTTGTGTGCATCTCCTTGTTGTAAGTTTTCCTTTACCTATAGGTAATGTTGATCTGTAACCAGACCATCTAAAATTATTCTCTTCAAGTCTGACTGATGCATACTGACAACGGTAGAATGCATGAGATGCACTCTCCTACTAAGCAGATCAGCAACTTTATTCTCCTTCCCCTTGATATGCTTGATATCGAAGTCATACTCACTTTAAAATTCCAGCCATCTTGTTTGCCTGGCATTCAAGGTTGGTTGTTCAAAAAGATACTAAAGGCCAATGTGGTTTTTCCTTAATTTGAACTTCTTCCCCGTGAGATAATGCCTCCACATCCTCATGGCATGAACAATGGCAACAAGTTCCAAGTCGTGGGTGACATAGTTCCTCTTATGTTCCTTAAGCTTTATGGACTCATATCCAATGACATTTCCATTTTGCATGAGGACTCCCCCAATTCCTTCCTTACATTCGTCTGTACATACCACAAAACTTTCATTTGGGTGAGCAATATTTAACACAGGCGCACTAGTAAGTAATTCCTTCAATAGATTAAAATTATTTTCCCACTTGAGTGTCCATTCAAATTTAGTTCCCTTATTTTGAAAAGAAGTTATAGGATGAGTAATCTTAGAGAATCCTACTGTGAACCTTCTGTAGTAGCCAACTAATCCCATAAAATATATGACGTGTGACACATTTTTTGGTGTTGTCCATCCTCTAATGGCTTCGATCTTCTCTGGATCTACTGCTATGTCATGCTCTGAAATAATGTGTCCCAAGTAATGGACCTGCTTTTGATAAAAAGAACACTTACTCAACTTGGCATACAACTTGTGCTCTCTCAGTACTTGCAATACCAGTCTTAAGTGATGTTCATGCTCCTCTTCAGACTTAGAATAGATAAGTATGTCATCTAGGAATACTATGACAAACTTGTCCAAATAATTTCTGAATATGCCATTCATTAAGCACATGAAGACAGTTGGTGCATTGGTCAATCCAAATGGAACCACTACAAATTCATAATGCCCATACTTGGTCCTAAAGGTTGTCTTATGAATGTCTTCTTCCTTGATTCTTACCTGACGGTATCCTGCCCTCAAGTCAATTTTTGAAAATTTCTTTCCTCCTCTTATCTGATCAAAGAGGTCATCAATTCGGGATAGAGGATACTTGTTCTTTATAGTGTACTTGTTCAACTATCGAAAGTCAATACAAAGCCTTAAGGTTCCATCCTTATTTTTGATAAAAAGTATTGGTGCTCCCTAAGGTGAAACACTTGGACGTATGTACCCTTTATTCGACAATTCCTCCAACTGCATTTGTAATTCCTTTAACTCTGGTGTGCTCATTATGTAAGGTGTTTTTGACACCGGGGTTGCTCCTGGCACTAAGTCAATTGAGAAATCTATCTCCCTTCTCGGTGGAAATCCGGGTATTTCTTTGAATACATCTTCAAATTCCTGTAGTACCTAGAAATATTCAAGGCTTGGCCCCTTTGTATTATATGGATATTCCACATGAGCTACATATAGTTGAAATCCTTTTCTAAAACATATTTTTAGTTGTAAGGCTGAAATCTCTCTTATAAAGATGGGTCTTGGAACTCCTTTCATAGTGCTCTGCTTTTCGTTTCCATCAAGACATGTAAATGTCTTGTTATAACAATCTAGGACAGCATGATTCTTTTCCAACCAATCCATCCCAATCAGAACATCATAAGACCCCAATGGTATGATATTTAGATTAGTACTAGTATTCATGCCATTAAGACTTATGGAACAACTTCTGACCATATCATGGATTCTCCTTTTGGTTCTAATGGCTAACTGAACCAAACTTTCTTTTCCAAGTTTAATTTTCTCCAAATGTAATCTATCCACTATCTTAGGATCAATGTAGCAATGACTTTCTCCTGAATCAATCAAAATAGCAACAGGTTGATTTATGATCTTACCTTCCACCTCGATCATATTAGACGGGTACTTTGCTTGTCATTCATTAAAGCTGCATAGATTATTCCCATATCTTCAATTGTTGTAGCTTCTTGGATGTTGTGCATAGTCTTCACGTTGTCTTTCCTGTGTGGGAAATCCTTGTACAGGTGATGTTCCTTGCATCCCCAACATTGGATTGGTGGTCTTCCCCTTTTTCCCAAGGAATATTCCTTCTTGGAATCTCCCTTATCATATTGATCTTGATGATCTCTATTAGGCTCATTCCTATTGAAGGGAGGTTTGGATCCTTTCCTCCTCTGATCGGAATTCACATTTTTCTTGTCCTTCCAAGATTTATGTAGGGATTCTCTTCATTGGCCTTGCTCATACAGGTATTTAGCCTTCCTTATGGCCTCATTCAATGTCCTGGGCTCATCGTACTTGATCTTTTCCTTATAAAAGGATGGAAATCCACTTAGAAAGCTTTGTATTTTCACTTTCTCATCACCAATGAACTTGACATATTTTAACAATCCCAAGAAATTCTTCTCGTATTCTGCCATAGTCATGCTTCCCAACCTGAGTTCAAAGAAATCCTGCATTTTCTTGTCATAGAAATTCTCTGAGAGGTACTCCTTCTGTAAGTACTTCTTGAATTGTTTCCAAGTGATCCTACTTTCATTAACATGTTCCACTTGCTTCAGTTGGTCCCACCACATTGCATCTTTCCCATTTAAATGGTAGGTGTAAATCATGGCTTCTAGGTTTGATGAATAGTTATGCAACTGGAAATATCTCCTGAGCCCAAGAAACCATGCGTTGGCATCATCTTCCCTTTCTCTTTCACCATCGAAGGAAGGCGGCTTGAGCTTCCTCAACTCTTCTTGAAAGCTATCTACCTCTTTCTTCCTTCTTTGTTTACTGATAGGGGACACCTCTGGACTGCTTACGGGATCTTCCGATGCATAAAAATTTCTTTATGGGTGAGGAGGTGAGTGGTGCCCATGAGATCTACTAGCACTTGTGGAATAACTATCTCTTCCACAATCATTTCTTCTTTCATGACACCTGCCTCCTTCCTCTTGTCTTGATTTTGATCCCTTCTTCATTTGCCTCTACAACTAATCCAAGCTCTACAACACTCGAGCATTTATCTGAATTTTCTCTCTCATCAGTCTCTCATTGCCTGCTTTGTAGCTCTACACTTCCATCTTCGGGCTTCTTACCGTTTCTATTAATGTTTCTTTCTCTCCTTTTCCCTTGCATCTGTTGGACTCTGTCTCTGCATTACCGACTCTGGTATTCTGGACTACGACCTCCTTATCATGACTGGAGGCTCCCTCGCCTTCTTCCATTTCCTCAATACGCATCCTGAGCTGACATGCTTAATCCCCTTAATTCTACAAAATGTACAAGCGACCATTTTGTTATAATTATGCATATGATAGACAAAAAAATTGTCAAACCATTCTATAGGTCTCTTTCTTGTTTTTGTTCATGGATATTATATCATCATTCTCCGAAAATGATAGTTTCCTATTATCCCTGGGTTGACATGGAATTTCATCCTGCATGGGTGCTTCCTTCAAACCACCTCCCTAGGTGACCACGATGAGAAACCGAGGCTAAATCCTTCCTTAGAACTTTTTTGTCTCGAAGACAACCAATTCGGCCCTTAGCCTTCCTTTCTCGGCTCTCAATCTACATATGACCATGACCATGGCCCTACGCTTAGCTGAAAAAGCGCTTGTCCAAAGCTTCGGGACTTCGAAAATTTCAATTAGGACCAGATCAACAGTCCTTGTCCTCTTTCGCAATCAACGATCGAGATTCTCTTTGGGAATCTATGCTTCGGGAGTTTCAACTTTCGACCTCTGCGTTTCCCCAGATTATTCTGCACCCAAAGTTAGGAATCAGGTGCCACCTGTCCTCCTCAAATCAACGGCTCTGTTCCACTTCGGGACTTTGGCCTTCGGAAGTCTCAACTTTTTCCGCTTGCTTCCTTCCGGAACGCTTTTACCTAGATTTCACGTTCTTTCGACGCGTGTCCTCCCTTAGATCAACAACTATGAATTGCTTCGACTCTTCTAGCTTTGGTAATTTCAAACTCTCTGCCTTTGCTTCCTTCCAGAGTGCTTTCACCTGGATTCAGCGATATGTCAACGCTTGTCTTCTGAAATCCATGGTCGATATGTACTCTGACCTTTGGGCCTTCGGTATTTTTTGACCCAACACAACCTATCACGTCTTTCCCCTCTAGAGTGCCTAGTCTCCGAAACTGCACGATCTGTCGCCACGTGGTGAAATATTGGAAGCGGACACGTGGCCCAATCAGGCGGGTGACACGTGTCACATTTTAACTAACCTTTCAATACTCCAAAATCTCAAAACTTACTGACACATGGCACACATCCCATGTGTCCATGTCATCCTAGGTGACATTCGCAAGCCACGTCACTTCGGGAATTCCAGGGTCCACATCACCTCTGGGTGACATCATCGTGCCTCATCACTTCGGCTCTTTGGGCTTCGAGACTTCGGGAGTTTCCATGTTAGCTCACTTCCAATTCTCCCCAACTCCAAATTCTCAAACTGACCAATCTATCCCCATGTGTCCTCCTAGATCGAACAACTAAGATTCACTTCGGGTCTTCACCCGGAGTTCATGGATCTGCTCCACGTGTCCTCCTCAATATGACGGCTATGTTTTACTTCGGGACTCCGGACTTCATAGATCTCAAACCTCAACCTTTTTATTTTTATTTTTTTGTTTGAATTGCACGATCTGGTGACACGTGCCACCCTGCGGATCGACGACTACGATTTCTTCAGGACTTTGAACTTCAAAAATATCAACTTCAAAATTTATCTAGCCCCATGGGATTTTATCCGAAGCCCTGGATCTGGTGATGTGTGGCTCACGGAAAATCAATGGCTGAGATCCTTTTGGGTCTTCGGGTTTCGGAAGTCTCAAACTTCAAACCCCCTCCTTGCTCACTTTTTCCCGGAGTTTTTTATCCGGAGCACGCGATCAGTGGATGTGTGTCCTCCCACGGATCGAAAGCTCCCAGGCTACTTCATCTCTTTGAGGGTTCGTCGCTCGAGCACTGACATGTCACATCCATGCATGCCTTTTCAAATTGTGGGGGCACGCATCAGCAGTTTGGAGTAAACCACTTTTTTCCCCACAATTATCTTGACGCTAACATGTAACCCCTCTGTGAAACTGTGGTTTGGATTGTAGGACTGCCTTGTCAAATTAACTCCCATGCAACTCGGTTCCCCACAATGACTTTTTTTCATTGATCTCTCTCTCCAATGGGATCTGATGGTCGTGACCTTAACCTTTTCCTCCCTTTTCATCGGACGACCCCTGTTCACCTGTCCTTTGATCCAACAATCTTGAATCTCTCCTAATCTTACAATGGCGATCGCTCACGAATTCAAAGGGGAGGGTCATGATCCTTTGATCCCCTTTACAATGGGTCTCTGCTAATCTAACTCCTACATAGATTCTACAACGCCATTCCTCCTGATCTTTTCAAATCCACGGTCGGATTTCTATCTGTAACCAAGAGACTCTAACCCACAGACTTGGCCCAAACCGACCCGATGTTTCAACCAGAAGCTCTGATAAAAAACTCTAACATACCTAGCCACCCACAGGCCGGGGTATGCTACCTTCAAGCCTGCCCTTAGACTTCTTTCTCATATCAATACCTTCGAAAAGTAAATACTTTAACGACATGCACAACAGTAATCAATAAGCATGCATAGTCTAAAGATTCAATTGAACGATAATTAAATATACAGCGGAAATAACATTCAAATACATGTAATTGATACCATAATAGAGATAACTTATCTTTATATAAAGAGAAACCAACTAGTTGCAGACCAAGGAAATTCCACCCAACTGTAGACACCATTGCTCCAAATCTCAACAGCAGTGTCACCCCCGAGCCAGGGCCATGAATCCACAAGGATGGTTTCAGAGTGTACTTGGGTTCCCAAACCAGTCAGATCTCTAGCTCTCACAGGTTTCCCAACACCCACAACAATCCAAGTACCCAACTCTCTTCTCCCCAACCTGTGACGCCCCAAGAGAATGGACCTCCACCCTTCTCTACCACGCAGTCCCTCAGGTAGTCCTTCTCCTTTTTACCAAGGCCTCCATCACAACTAGTCTAGAATCTCAATGATGGAACTCTTAGGACTCGTAGTTGTGAGAAAAAAAGGGCACAGGCCAACACATCTCATTCATGCAGGCCCCAAGTCATGGTTGGATTGCACTATCGAGCATTACAACCAACTATCTCGTGGCTAATTCTCCAGCGGTTCGGTTCCTTTTCACTTTTCCAAGCCAAGACGCAGGTGAGGAGGAATCAATGGATGGGTCGGGGGGTGCATGGGAGTGCTTGAGGGAAAGAATGGGGTAACGGAGAGGTGAGGGAGCGAACGATCCAAAAACCAACAACCAACCCCACAATCAGACAAGGGATGAGTTTAAGTATTTTCGTGGGGAAATCAAGAACCTCTTGGCCTTCCCCAAGAAGCTCACGTAATTGATCCCCTTCCCTTAGGCAGAAAGGTAATTAACATAGGAATAAACATTTATCCCCTCAAGCCCCCTCTCTTTTGGAATCATAGCCCCCTATAACTCTAGTCCTTGTCTGTCTAGCAGCCAACGATGTGTTTATTATTAATAATGATCAAAACATTACATTTCTTGGGCATATTGGCCCTTTAAATATTGTTTGGGCACTGAGGCCTCTCAACATTGTAACAATATATTGTTTAAAATGGGGGTTCGAAACCTGGGGTGTTACACTTATCCAGTCCACCACTGAGTCCTGTGGGAAGTATTTTTCCTTTATGAATTGAGCCCATAGACTTGTTCCATGTATCATTCCCCACATGTTTTTTTCTACCAAATCTTTTGAGAAGTGAATTTTTTTTTTTAAACCCAAACCACCAATGACTTTTGGGTTGGTAAGTTTCCTCTAAGAGGCTACGACCAAACTCTTTTTTTAGGAATTCCTTGACCAAAGAAAATGAAATGAGATCTGTCTTATTTTACTTAGTATACCTTTAGGAATCCAAACCAAGGAGGTCCATTAAACTAGAATGACTTCTAGAAAAACATTAATAAGTACCAACCTCCCTACTCTAGAGAGCCATTTATTGCATCAAGAATTGACTTTCTTTTCCATTTTTGCAAGAAGCCATAACTAGTATTTTTTTTATAATCATTGGCTTTTAGAATGAATACCAAGTATTTTATTCCCAAGACTACCTCCCCAACTTGAAAATAGAGTATTTGATAGATATGTGTTTTTTCATGCTCATAGAGTTCCCAAGTGGTTAGGGAAAACTTTTCTTCGTTTATCATCATACCTATGGCTTTGCAAAAAATAATCAGGAGCTCATTTAAGTACTTCGTTGATCTATGTGTGCCCTCACAAAATATTGAAATTCCATCTACGAATAAGAGGTGAGAGATTGAGAAGGAATTACCTACAATAATACCCTTTATCCTTCCCATAGCAATGGCTTCCTTCAAAAAAATTCTAGTACCTTCAAAAACCAAGAGGAAGAGGAGGGGGGGAGAGGGAATCCCTACCTAATTCATCTTTCTAATTTGAAAAATGGAGATGTTGATCCCTTTATGAGTAAATAAATAGAGGAAGATTTGATATAGTTGAGCACCCAAGTGATGAAAGAGTGTCCAAAGCCAAGGTGAATGAAGAGTAATCCAATATATAGCCAACTTACTTGGTTGAAATCCTTAGATAAATCCACTTTTAGGGTGAGATATTTTTCATTGCATGTTCTCATGAAATGTGATCCTTCTTGTGCTAGCCAAATAGCTTCATGAATCTGCCTCCTTGTAAGAAACCCAAATTGTTTTGGGGAGATATGGTTTGATAGAATGTCCTTCGATCTCCTAGCAATTATATTTGATATGATTTTGTATATATTATTGCATATTAAAATGGGCCTAAATTGATTGAAATTTGAGGTGTTTTCTTCCTTATAGATCAAATCTATGAAGGTAGAATTAAAAGAAGAAAAACAATTCTCGATAACCCAGGAGTATTCAACTACCTTTAAAATATCATTCACGATAATCTCAAAATAGGCAAGGTAAAACTCCACAAGGAGGCCATCCAACCTAGGAATTTTTTCCTTCTGAAAACTATCTAAAACACAGAGAAGTTCCTCTTTCAATATTTCATCCTTAAGATGCATGTTTTCCTCCTTATCAATGAATAGAGGAAAATGGATGGCAACTTTTAGAATAACATCTATGGTTTCTTTGGAATCTTCCTTAAAGAGAGTATGAAAATGGTGTACTCCTTCTTTAGCGAGATCACAAGAATAAGTTTCTATGGTCCCATTCATCTTTTCAATGCCTCAAATATTATTTATTGACTTCCCATTGTTTGAAAGTTGATGGAGTAAATTGGTGTTTTCATCTCCCACTTGAAGCCAAATGAATCTATTTTTCATCCTGCATTCCTTTTATTTTCTTAAAACAAGCTTCCTCCTTTTCATCCAAGGATTTTATTTCCTCCTTTTGTTGATCATATAAAAATCCTCGACCCTCTCCCCGATAACATCTCTCAATATTTTTCCCCAAATCCTTCAATAGTTTATCATCACTCTTTTTTATCTCTTTGTACCAAGAAATAACAGTTGACTTTAGTCTTTTAAGGTTTGATTGGAACTGAAGAGGAGGGGATTTCTAGGAGGAGGTATCAAAGGGACTCCAATAATCCTGAATCATATCTGGAAATGAATTTTCTTCCATCCAAATCTGGAAATGAATTCTCTTCCATCCAATCTGGGTTGAGATTGAAGGGACTAGGGAGTCTGTCCAACAATTAATCTTATATGTATGTTTTCTTCCAACAAGGATTTGGAGACTAGGAATCTATCTAGACACTTTTCCACTATAACCTCTCCAATATGCATATTTTTCCAAGTGGGGAAGAGCTTGGTTGGTTGTATATCTAACAACCCTATTGTATCTAGTTTAGTGATGAAGAAATATCGTAGACGGTCAAAGTGGGCGGCCAACCCCAGAATTCACAGGCCCCAATGTGAAGTTTAGATTCCCCCTACTGGAACAAGCCTATTTTGAAATAAAGTATTTTTTAGAGTGAGATCCCAAAACCATTTTATATCTAAGTAAGGCCCATACATATTGATGTGAAGGAAATCCTTGTCTGGGTCACGAGATATAAGGGAGGTACCTAGGCCGACTAGCATGGCCCACGAGTTTGTTAGAGACAGGGAATTCTTCCTCGACCCTATGATCAGACCCCATAACATCCCCTATGCATCTGTGGAACAAAAATCCTAACCCACCATCAAGGAAGAGATGGTTTTTATGGCTCAGTCTCCTTCCATTATAGTTTCTTGCATCAAGAGAATTAAGGGGTCATGAGTCTCCACCAATAGTTTGATGACCATTTTATTGGAGGGTTTCACTAACCCTTTACTATTCAAGGACAGAATAATCATGAGCCCCTCCCAAGGGAATTTTCTCTGATATCTCCAATGAGAGAAGAAAAAAAAAATCATGTCCGTACCTTGGATTTGGCTTACTTTTGTGCAATGGATAGAAGGGATTTTCTTCCTCTCTGGGAGGAATTCATATCTCGATCTTCAAAGGAACCCAACCACTCCTTAGTGACAATCAAAAGAGAGTGAGGTATTTTTTTTCTCAGACAAAATCTTGTATTTGAACCCCACAAGATGTTGTGGATCAACATGGGCAGGAGGTAGGGCCATAGGATCCACCGGAGCGTCTCTTCTTGATAGAGGGACAAACACTCCATCATAAAGTAGTCTCATGAATCATGATGGTTGGGGTCCTATGGAGCTTGAAAGGCTTGAGAGGAATCATTTTCCCTGCTCCTCTCCTTATATAGAGATTTTTATTCCAAGGGAGACAAACTATATATCCCTTTGAAATGAAAGAGTAACATGAGAGGGGAGAGAGAGGCTTACCTATATCTGAGCCTTCACCACCAAACTTGATACCCTCTATGGTTTATACTAGCTACTTTGGGTTACCATCTTCCTTCAAGGTGGATGGTTGAGTGACAATTGGTAGATCCTCCATTTGTTGAACTCCCTAAGGCGTTTGAACATGTGCTTCCATGTCCCTTGAGTTTTTTCGTACCCACAATTTGTCACTTAAAGAAATTGGGAAATTCATCCCTAGGTGTCCATAGGGGTGACAATGCCCACTTTTTAAGGGAATACCTTCATATTCTAATTCCTGAAAAACAACAACATTCCCCCTCTTAATGTTGATAGAATATACCATCCCTTTAGATAAGTTTTGGGTGAAATTATTAGTTTCCCATCTCTTGAGGAATTTACTTGACATTCACTTACTGGAAAAACACCCCAATAAAGATAGATCCTCCATGTCCTTGATTTCCTTGAGCTTAATCCCTTCACCCATGACCAAATTGGTCTCTTCAACTTTGTGTTTTACACATTTCCCATTCCTCCTAAGCTTCTCTGACCCTTATGAACATGTTCTCCCTAAAACCCATCCAAGTACAAATTTAAATCCACATTGAGGTGCCATTTGGAGATGGGGACCTTTCCCATTATAGGATCACTCACATCAATAAATTGGGTGGACCTTGAAGACTAGCTAAATTCATGATTGGTTTCCTCCACGTCATATGAGAGAGAGTAAATGAATGGATCCATCCACAAGCCAGATTCATGTGTTCCATCCAATGCACGAATGTTGAAATCATCTGACTCACTAATGAGATTGTGAGATGAAACCCTCTACTTTTTAGACTCTTTTTGGTTATGGAAGTTAATATCCCTAATAATTGAGCCCAGTGCTTGTAAGTTATACTCTTCTAGTGGCCTCTATTTTGTCTAGTCGGGGATAGATGCAGGGACACCAAAACACCCTCCATAAACCTTCAACGAAGCCCAAATATGTTAGCCCTCAAAAGGGTCCATGTGTTCTTCATCCATCATCTAGGTGGTGATGACAAGGATGACCAACTTCTGTTGCAGTATATATAATCAAGGTTCCTCACTTCATCCTAAAAAAGACTAACCAAAAATCCAAACCCTAACTATAGGACTGAACCCTAGCTATATATTCCTAAACCGAACCTATCTAGAAAAGAATTCCAATCCATTAGGTGGCTCAATGATAACCCTAATAGTGTTATTTTAAAATTCGATAAGGGAAATGCTACAATTGTTATGAATACCTCCAACTACAAATCTAAACTTCTTTAACTTATTACATCTTATTCATACAAACCTCTCTCCAAGAATCCAATAAATGTCATCACTAACTTAGTAACCAAAGCCATTAAATATGCATCCTTGGACCCTTCCATTTAGAAACGTCTTATCCCTCATGACCCCAAAACCCCAAACATCTATAGGAAGCCAAAAATTCATAACAAAAAGACATCCCTCTTAGACCTATAATAAGTGTTATAGTAGCCCCCACTTATGTCCTCTCTCAATTCTTTGATAAAAAAATTTAATCATTTATTGGAAAAACTCCGTTTATCAAATTTTTCACTGACTTCAATTATAAAACTCATAATATTCACCTTGATGAACAAGACATCATGGTCAGTTTCAATGTTGGCTCCCTATTTACCAAAATACATATTTCTGAAGCCCCCAATATTATCTCCAAACTTGTTGATCCTTAAACCCTTAACGTAATTGAAATTTTCCTCAATTCAACTTTCTTCACACTCCCAGGTATATGTTATGAACAAACCTAAGGAACAACCATGGTTCATCCTTATCCCTTATGGTTGCCAACATTTTTATGGAACATTTTGAGGATTGTTTCTCAAATAGCTTCCATCAAAATCCCAAATGTTGGTTCTGGTTTGTTTGTGATACCTTCATTGTTTGGCCCCATGGCCACACCTCCTTGAATTATTTATTTTTCCACCTTAATAGCATTTCTCTCCACATTAAATTCACTATGGAAATCTAAAAGGAAAACTCTCTTCCTTTTCCATATGTTCTCATCTCTCGCCAACCTGATGGTATCCTCACACACCAAGACTATAAAAAAACATACACATTGGCATATATCTTCGTGCCCATTCCCACCACCACCCAACCAAAAATATGTCATTGTTAAAACTCGCGTTACTGATGCCATTCATATCTCTTATTCCCATCTCCTTGGAAATTAAAAATCCCATCTCACTAAATCCCTTATAACTAATGGCTACTCAATATCCCAAATCAATCAATCTTTTCACTCATCGCTTCATTCTAGACCCAAAAACTCTCACTCCTCTATGCCACCTCTAGCTCTCATTTCGCTTCCCTACATCCAGGTCATTACCGACCATATTTCAAATATATTAGCCAAAAGGACCATCAAAACTCTCTTTAAATCCCATAAACCATTAAACATCTATTCATAATTGCTAAAATTAAATTTGACCCTATGCTTGGGCAATGAGTTTACAAAATCACCTACTCCTATGGAAAATCCTACATATGCCAAATTGGTAGATCGATCAAAACCCACCTTAAATAACATATAGTTGATGCATTCCACAACTGTATCTCTAAGTCCACTATCACGAAACACTCCTACAATTCAAAACACCTCACTAGTTTTGACCAAACCAAAATCCTTCCATATGCACATATTATTCCTCTTGTATCATTAAGAAATCTCTCAAAATAAATAAATAAACACCCTAAAAACTTTAATCAAGAAGATAGCTACAAACTAAGTCAATCTTGGAAGCCCACTATCCATCACCTAACTCAATAATCCCCCCCCTGAATTCTTGATCTCTCTTCCCTAATCTCTTTTCCTTGATTCCTCATATCTATCTTCATCATCTAATTTATTTTCTGATTTATATTCTCCACCCCTAAGGGTTATCTACCTCTCCTACCTCTTGTACCTCTATAATCCTTTCTCCCTTTCCTCTACCTCTCCAACATCTTTAATCCTTTCTCCTTATTTCCCTCTTGCTTCTTTCCTACTCCTCTCCTTTTTCCATCTTACCTGGTCTTTTCCCTTCCCCTCATTTCCCTACAACCTACATCTTGTGTTTCCTCTCTCTTACTTGTAATATTAATTGTCTACATTAATCACCCCTTGCCCCTTTTATACAATTTTCTAAAATTCAATAATTCACTTTCTCCTCTATGCTTTACCATCCTTATCAAGATTTCTTGATTTTTTCACAACGGTTATTTATTAATAATTTTATTTTAATAATTTGATGGCTTTTCACAAACAACTATTTAATTATTTTATTTTATTAATTTAGTGATTCTCCATAAAAGCTATATAATTTTCTTCACCCTTTAAAACCATAATCCCCAATGAACTAGTTTCTATCTTAAATCTTATTTGTCCCTGACGATGGGTGGAGTGTCCACTCGAAACGTTGGACATTTTAGAAAACTCTCACACAGTTAAAACTCCAAAAAAATCAAGCATTAGCACATCTCTTAGTCATTAATTGATTGGTTTTATATTGGATGTACACAAGTACAAATTAGCTCATTTTTATTGCAAAAACAACTAAAACATGTATATAAGTTACTATTTTTGGGGAGGCAATTGATGATAATACAATCCTAGGCCTTTATAATTTGACTAAATTTTAGTAGCATCTCTCTTAGTCTTTAATTGATTGATTCGATTCAATAGCTAGTAGTATAATTGTCATCAATTTGTAGTATATTTACTAGTTTAATGAGTCATTAATTGACATCAATTTATAGTATATTTATTAGCATAATGAGTCATTAATTGTTATCAATTTGTAGTATATTTAATAGCTTAACGGGTCATTAGTTAGTGTCATTTTGTAATATATTTACTAGCTTAATGTGTCATTAATTGTAATCATTTTATAGTATCATTATTATTAAATATAAATTTATATATTGTGAATAATTTATTAAATCTCATGAATTTGTATAATGTTACTGTACAATATTGATGTTGATCAAATATCAATAAAAAAATTATAAAGTTATATACTTAAACTATAAATAAAAATTGCATACACGTGAATCATGTAAATTGGAAGGAAATTAAATTATATACATGTAAAATTACATTAAACAATACTATACATAAAATAAAGTACGAACAAATACATAAACATTATATATATATATAATAGTGAGTTTCCCACTTATCCACTAGTAGTACATGATAAATGTTACCTCCATACACTCAACAACATCAAGAATTGTTGTCTCCCACTACAAAAGTGCATGAAAAGCATCTACTTCTTTTGGAAATATTTCAAAGACCATTGAGTAAAACTTCATTCCTTCTATTTCAAACGTTTACATCAATCTAGTGTATCGTCATATGGAAGGGGAATATTACTTGTGACCTAAATAAATTGACATTAACATCTTCAAGGTTCAACATCACTCTATTGGATTATAGAAAGTGAGTGAATTCGTCCAACATCAACAACAAAACCATCATATGGACACTTTCACTTTATCACTTTACTAGAGTTAATATGTTTTTTGCAATATTGGGCATTGTCAAAAACAAAAAAAGTATACATAAATATTAGAAAAAAAATTACTACAATTATATTCTAAAAGTGTATATAGTTATTAAAATAATAAAATTTAATACACTCAACAAATCAATCTTTGAAATACCACAACTTGGCATTGATTGGATGACATGTTCAGCATCAATGTTTTCATCTTTGTTTTTTGCAACTATGACATATTTTTCTTTAATTTTTTTGCATATGATTTCCTCGCATACAAATCAAATATATTGAAATAACGATATCAAATATGAAAATGTATTTACATAAGGATATTAAATATTCCACCACAATGAAAAGATAATGAATAAATAGAGTTTTGGAAATAGTCTCATAGCATGGAGAAATATAAATGGAAACTAGAATCATTAAAATAGTAATAACTAGTCAAAAAACAAATAATGTGAAGGAAAAGGGGTTGGCTATTCTTAATGCATAGTGTGTGGTCGTATTTAGTTTCATCATTGCTCCAAGAAAGTTTGTGGAAAAATATGTGCATTGGTCCAAATTTTTATCTTACACTATGTGACCCCAAAGCCTCCTATAATCTCTCTTATAATGGTTACCACAACATTACATCATAATGCACTACTTACAAAAATGGCTATGGTGATGTCTCAAATATGACTTAGAGACTATATATATCATATAGCATGGGATAGAAAACTTTATGTTAGTGCCTTGTAGTTGAATTCAATCAATAAGGTTTTGGAAAAGCTTCATAGCTCATCTTTCCTCACTATAATTTTGCATCATAATTACATGCGGTGGGAATTAGTGATGTAAATAGATGTAAAGGGCATATGTTTGAATATAATGGATAAAATTTTCATACACATAATTATGTACCACTTTTTCCACTATCAAGGTTTCGTGCAAATAACATGTTAATTTTGACCCATCGTCTCTCGCATTATTGTCCTACCAATACATCATTGTCGAGGATTTATCCCCATGGAATTATTGATCCAGATTTATGAGTGGAACAAAATGAAACAGAGATCTATAACATTGACACAGATATATAGAGAAAAATAACAGAGATACAGTGGAACTTAAATTCTATTAATAAAGAAATTTGTTGAAACTGTAAAATGCAGAATGAAAATAATCTTGCTCGAATGGTGGTAGATAATCTCTGAGAAGATATGTGGCAGCTACGCACACTCATCTGATCACATTACAATGAGGCCTCCAGGCCTTTTTATCATCAAGAAGTAAACAGAAATCCCTAGACATTAAAAAACCTAACCCTAGGAGATGAAGCGCCAAAAGTTATGTGGGCCCCGATGGGGTAAGTTGGTACATCAACTTCCAGGGGTCGTAACTTTTGCATATGATCTTTGTTTTAGGTGCACGATATCCTGTTGGAAAGCTATATTTGATGAATACACATGATTCCATCACACTCTGACTATGTCTACAATGTGATTATGGTGGTCCCAAAAAACGTTGTTTAGGGCCTCAAAATGGCCCCAGAAGTTTAGGACCTGTTCAGCACTCAACACACCCTAAAAGGCCTATGTCAATTTTTCACTTTTTGGGTACCACTTGGTCTTTGCATTGTCTGAATTTGATTTTTCTTTTGAGAAATGTTTTGTTTTTCTTGTTCTCTTGACTTTCATCAGCTATTCAGGTTTGTGTAATTCTATAAAACCCCATGAATTAAAAATACTTAACACTTAAATAAGGAATCAATAGCCAAAACACTTCACCCGACATGCTCAAAGATTCAACATAGAAATAAATTAAAAGGTAAAAAGGAATCACTCAGAAAACCTCAGTCGTCGAGCGCCAATCTTCATGGTTATCGGCGAAAGGAATTTTTTGTTTCACGATAAGTATCACATACGGAGATCACCAACAGTTGAACCCCTTTGGCATCGGTAAAAGTCGAAGGGAGTAATGTTTAAAAGGAAAGGAAAACATATCATCGATAGTCGATACCCGACGCGATTGTCGAAATCGGAGAAAACTGAATCACGATGAACATTGCGATCATGCTAAGGAGTTTTCCCCGACCACTGATTCCCGAAGCGTTTTGGCATCGAAAAATTTTTGAAGACGCTAACCCAAAGGAAAATACTCAATAGGTTTATCCCCGATAGACAATCCTTGATACCTTTTAGGCATCGGCGATCCCAAGTTTAGTTTAAGAACGCACAACTTGAAGAAATCCCTGACTCCGACTAATACTCGTAAGTTCAGTCACCGGTCTTCATTTCCACGTGTCCCAAGCCAGTTTTGAAACGTCAGCACCGTACGATGAAATCGATCAGCGTCGGAGTTTTTTCTCATAAGGATATCAACGAAGACATCCATAGCACATTGTCGATCCCCGACCTGCCCACTAGGAAGGCGACACGATGGGACGTTTTAGTGCTAGATACGTTTAGATTCAGAGCATTTAATGGACTAATTAATTCCAAATATCGCATTAGTTGCTACTTCGTGTGTGAATCAAAAGATTGTTTGAAATTACCGATAGAACACATCACCCTTCATGCCTCCGTCGTCAACCCATGATGAATTAAATTGCAGAGATTCGGCGGTAGATTTGTTTGAATTTCACTCATCACCCGAATTAATTGGTTGATACGACACGATAAGTTCTTCCTCGTTTAAATTCTCTTGAGCCATTGTAAACGAAACCATTATGGATGCAAACGAGTTTCATAGCATCCAGAGGAGAGAAATGAGCAATCCAAAGCAGTCGAGATTCTATGAGTATCAAATAACCAGTTAGCAAGATTTACAGGTATGTACCAGTCTGAATTTTTTGTGCTTACACTTGATAGATGTATTTTATATGGTGTTTCTCTATACGTAGTCTCTAAATTATTTGTTTAGATTGTAGAAACAATGCCTCCAATAAAACCAACCACCAAGCGATATTTGAGAGTGTCGAAGCTAAAAGAACCAGAGGTATAAGAAGGCTCTTCCCCAATGGCTGCAAAACAATTAGAATTTTCCCCAAGGCGAGAACCAGTCATCAGGACATCTACCAAGAAGGTTTTCACTCAACCTCCGACCTTTGGAGACATGGAGGAAAGAACAGGGACCAAGTCATTAATACCGCATTGGGGAGAACTCTTCAAGAATATCACCCGAGAAGAATTCTCGAAATATATCCCGCACAGAGACCCCGATATGAGAAATCTTAACGATGAGGTTTTTCCGAATATTAGAATATCATACCTGCACATGGTGGCAAGAATAAATCCAGTGTTCCCCTACATATAACTTCTGAAGTGGCTCATCAACCACATGGACACACAAAAATGTTTGATTAACGACGTCAATGGAGAGTGTGTCATGGTTTTCCTTCCAGTAGAGGTGCAGAGTTATTACAAGTTTAGAGACCCGGAGGAGCAGCTGAACACCGATTTCGTCGTAAATTTCTACGAGCACCATGACACCAACCGGGTGATGGCTTCATGGTGGAGAGAAGATAAAAAATACACCAATAGGACCTCCGGCTGGTACCAGACGACCAACTTAAGGGAGTCATATATCTATCTAATGGCTCTCATCTGTTGGTTGTATGGAGAGAAAGATTGTTCCAGGTTTTCAGAGGCATGGATGCCTCTAGCTTACACAGTGGTCATTTCCAGGAGAATTTTCAATTGGGGAGCCATCATTTCAAAGAAGTTGAGCATATTCATACAACAGGCTCAGACGTCGAAATAAGGAGAGACTCCATCCTTCTACATGGCTTCGTATTTAGTGGATGTCATGTGCGCCAAAAATGTCTTTGTCAGCATGAAATTAATCTTGCACACCTCAGAACTCCCAGTCCACATTTACTTCATCATTTTATGGGAGAACAGGTACAAAAAATCATACTCCCTCATATGCGATGAATTCATCGTGCGCATTCATTTTATTCTTTTCAAAAAAGAGTGCCTGAGGCTATCGGCTGCGACAAAAAGGTGATAGAAAAGGTCAGCCACTGGTATCTGGATGAACGTGATACCTACATCAGGGTATTCGGGGCCACTAGACCACCTCATCTCCTACCATCACATGTCCCCGACCAGCTTGTTGTGGGGGAAATCTACTACCAGACCATCCTGCAAGGTTACAATGCTACCCTAGTGAAAGATAAGAAGCAAAAATTTATACCTTCTGGATTCCATATAGGTTTCTACCTAGTAAAATACATCACTCAAGCCAAGAAAGAATATTGAGCCAGTTAGAGTTATGATTCCAGACCAGCAATTTTTGCAAACATGACCCAAGGGGTCTAGTCTTGAAGCATGCATCGCAAGTGTTGTCCTGCTCGCCATACGCCCAAAACAAGTTTGAAGACGAGGTCTTCACAAAAAATGCTCAGGATTGGGATGAAGTTGTGGCAAGGATGGCCAACCCTAATATGACCAGGTTCAGAGCCATGAGCCTGAATGAATAGACGGTGATCCTAGAACAATCGGCTCAAGGGGTCCTCAAGGCCAGAGAATAAATGATAGCAGTCAAAGTAGCAAAATCCCCCCAGGTAGCGGCCAAAACAACAGAGATTCCCCGGGTAACCCCAGTGAAAGATAGAAGTCCCCCCAAGGCTCAGGATGCGTGGGAGAGGGGGTTACTCATGTTAGAACATGCGCAATGGTTAATTTATCAACTGCAAGATGACCCGAACATCATAAATATGACAAGGCTCCCTACCGACAACCCGAATGAAAGCCAAACGGGACCAAGCGGCCCTGAATTCATAGACCTTAATGAAATTACTGGGCTAGACAACCCCAAATTCACAATGCCATCGACCAGATCGTCGGCAGGTGTTTCATCTCAGCCAGAGATAGTTGAAGCGTCAGGGAGTACCACTGCATCAAACCCCTTGAGTGAGACGATAAATATATATGATGATGATGAGAGCCCATAAGTATATCTTGTGACCCCTGTACATATCAAAGAAGAAAAGGAACCAGAGAATATGTCTTCCCCTGTTCTCAATGCTTGAGTTTAGGGGCTCCCACAGAATGATCAATAAGTCGAGAGCGGCCTAGACACTGAGTTGCCCAATGCATCGAAAATCCAAGTGGACAATCTGAAGGATGATTTAGGGTCGGACAAACCAAAAGAAGGAGCTCCACAACAGAACATCAATGTCTCAACGGTTGATGATCAGTAAGTACCGAGCCTACCCCTAATGCCTCTATTTCAATCAATACTCAAAACCTCGATGAGAGATAGACAGAAGTCGGGCCTTCAGAACACAAGGATGAAGTTCAAGAACCCAGTCTTGAACAAGTACATACCATCGGGAGTCTAGGGAATACACTCACCTGGGGAGATCAGTAAATCCCTGAACCCGTGGACGAAGTATCCAACATACATGCCATAGCTTATGATCGAAAAAGGGAAGCTATCATCCAGAGAACCACCAAGAAGAGAAGGATCACTTTAGATCGCTCCATCCTCATCACTACAGAGGAACATCTGATCAGCACAGAGCATGATAAGAAGTCTGAACTCATCGACGTAGGGATGGAAATCACAGATGCCACCCTGGATAGAGTTAAAAGAGATGAGGAGGAATTGGTCGTTGCCCTGAAAGAATTGGAACATTTGTACCACTTGGAGAAATACTACCAGGACACCACATAGGCCGCAGTGTTCCTAAGGAGCGAATTCCAGGAGGCTTACAACAAGTTTATAGAGGAGCGGAACCTATTCATTGCAAGGATAGTCGAGCTCCAGGAAGACACCCTCATGGCACTTGCGGCGTGCAAAGATATGGAGCGGTCGTATGAGAAAGCGCAACAAGTTGTGGAGAGGGTCGACTACATCAGTGTGGTCCAACAGGTTCGAGATATAAAAGAACGTGACATTTGAGTGTTAAAAGAGAGCAGCCTCGAGTATTGGGAAAAAATGGCTTGGGAACCTCACCGAGAAATCCAATGGAAATGGGCCAAGTGCAAGAAAAACTGGCTCAAGATTAATTGGGTGATGAAAGACATAAGACTCCCCGAGTTTGGCACACCCGATGAATTCGTTGACTTGCACAATGTAGTCAAGTCGCACACCGAGAAAGACTCATCATGGGCCAAAGAAATAGCAAAGGTGACAGAGATGGAGCCAAGTCAGGTACAACAGTTTATGGAACACTCGATCAAAGCTCGAGCTATGCGGCAACAGTTAAGTGCCAATATAGTCAAGTATCGGGCACATGCAGTAGAGATAAGAGAGATTCACTCGGCCCCAATGGAACAACATATATTCCCATACGCCAACACTTGTGAGGATCTATTCATCAAGTGATCGGAGTACGAGCAGAGTCACCCTCTTAAGTGATATCTTGAGAAAACACTTAGAAAAACTCACAGGAGAGAACACCATGTGGCGAATTTTGTTTTTCTTATCTGCACTTTAGTTGTTATTTTTAGTTAATTTTATGTTTTAAATAAAGGTATTGACCGATTAGTTAAGGTTTGATGGTTGTTGCAAAAAACTCTCATTTTTGGTTTTGTTAAGAACTATTTCGGAGCTCCCTTTAATTAAGAAGTCATTTTGGGACCAGAGACAAAAGTTGTGTTTTCATCAAATGCATGTATGATTGGATGTGGAGAAGAATTATTTCATATTTCGTCTCATGAATGGATGCAGTAACGAGTAAGAGCTATTAAATCTATTGATAAGTTATCTGATGCAATATTTTACAATTCTTTCTTAATGATAAAAATTAATTGTTGTGTTATTATGTGATTGATGATTAGAGTGGAGTGAATTATTTTACTTTCCATTATTTAGCGCATGCATGTTTTCTTCTGATAAATTGTATCTCAGTCAGTAATCGGAATACCCGTATGGTTAACATATTAGTACTAGGCATGTGGTAGACAATCACTGTTTGCATGCTTGAATAGAGGGTTATCCCAAGCTCAACCTCTTGTCCAATAGTTAAACATGTTCCTATTTTGTTACCTAGTTGGTTTATATTGGTTTTCCATCTTATATCAGTCCCATCTAAAAGAAAATACAAAAAGAGAGAACATCCAAACTGAAGGAGGGGCCTTCACAAGAAAACATAAATCCCATTGATTAATTGGCCAGATCACAAGATCTGGAGAACCATTCCACCATTAAACGTTGTAGAGTCTAATTGGGCCTCGGTTGTGGGTTTGGTTCCTATTGTTGAGTTAAAGGGATTCAAGACCCATCAACATAATTGGCACTAAAAGGAGGGTTGAAGAATGAATGGATGAATACATATGTCACATAATATTTTAGACAGCATGTAGATTCAGGAAAGCCCACATGCATGGCTAGTCATTCCCAAGACAGCCCACACACACTGAGTACTCCTGAAATGAGTGACTTACCCCAGCCTGAGGAAGAACACATGTTCCCCGATATACCTTACGCTCTTCCTCACAAGGAATTGAATCAATTCAGAAGAATCACAAGAGCATATGCTCGACAGATCGGTGTGTTGTCCTTAGCTCTGATACTTCCTCGAAGACAAAAAATAAGCATACCAGTGGTCGATACCCCTGACCAAGTTTTTTTGAACACAGTATAAGACCTAATAGATTTTTCAATCACCAAAATAGAACATCCTCTTAATCTAATCCCTGACACGCCATTCGGCAACGTCTCTGAGCCGGACGATTTTTCGGAAGACGAAGGGTTTAACTCAGAACACTCATTTTCAGGATCTGAAGATATGGAAGATCATAATGACCATGATGAAGAGAGGGGAAAACCACTGCAAAAAAACTAACCTTGGTTGGCCATATATGCTTTGGCCATCCCTAGACGAGTACATAACCTTCCCCGACACCCAAAGAAATTACTTCCTAAATTTGACCCTGAAAGCTCGGGACTGCTCGAAGACCATATCAATAAATTCATACTAGTTATCAGACTTATGAATGTCCAACATGAAGACATGGTTTTCCGGCTATTCCCTTACACGTTCAATAATTCAACTTCCACATGGTAAATTAACTTAACTGTAGGGTCTATCACTAGTTGGACGAAGTTTAAAAAAGACTTTTTAGACAAATTTGTAGAAGAAACTACTACAGGATCTTTGATGCCTGAGTTGTTCGCCGCCACCATGAGTTAGAAGCAAAGGGTCAAATACTTTAATCAAATATTTAACACCATTGTAAACAAATTCCAACCCAAAGCTAAACCTACTCAGGAGTTTCAAATCGAAGTATACACTAATGCCCTCCCAGCTTCTATTTCCATGTTTGTGAAGAGGGTTTCCAAACTAACCCTAGCTGATAATTTTGAAGAAGCCAAAATGATAGAGTTCCAAATGAAAGGATGTAAATAAGGCCAGGTCTCATTAGTTAAGAAATAAGTTCAACCTCCTCTCAGAAGAGGGCTATTGCTTACTAGACCTCCAGGGAAACAAACAGAACAAGCTCCTGAAAAGGGAAGTGGGGACATAGAGGACCTACAACGCATGGTCAAAAATCTATCAAACGACATCATAGACATGAAGATAATTGAAGGAGAGGGAAACCAAGGACAATGGCCCTATAAGATTTATTTAAAAGGAATCCACCATTCAAAGCAATTGAACCTCCCCCAGCCAACCTAAACATAGATCTAGGAAATGTAGCATCCAACTCTTTCTGCACTTATCACCAAGAGAACCATTCTGAAAGAGACTTCCCTCAAAGGGTACATGCCATGAATTTGATGGCCAAACGATTTCTAGATGAAGTCTCCCTGACCGAACAATCAAGCGATTCTAGTATGAATATTGTTGATCATGAAGAAATTGCTCCACCAGAAGAAACGGTCATGCTAATATGGGATCCTGGCCTAGATATGCCTTCCGATGACCTGTTTTAGGTTCAAGAACCACCTACAGAAGTCTTGGTTTTTCAAACATGAATTAGGGGCCAACCTATCTCACATGACCTTACCACGACCCAAATTTCGGGAGGAAGACCGGTTCCCGATCACCCAAAAGCACCTTTTACTCACCGAAGAAACCCTATATACATCCATACACGAGAATCACCCAAGATGGATTGCAACATAGTTGAATATTTGAAGAAGTTGAAGGCTAATATATCAGTTATGGACATATGTAGAATCCCTCAACAAAAAGAATTAGTGTTACAAGCTTTGAAATCAATAGAAAACCCTACGACAAGCACTGGCCTAGGAAGAAATATAACTCCCATAGATCTAGGAAATAAACCAACTGTGAACGCTTGCTCTGAAGATGGGAAAACCTTTTGTCCCACCTTTCCTTTTAACATTCGAAGTCTTTAACAGAAACCTCCATAATTGTTTGGTCGATTCAGGAGCATCCTCTAATGTTATGCCACTATCTATTTGAAAAAAACTAAACACAGCCCCTCTCAAAAGTGACAAACATGTAATACAACTAGACAGAACCCAGGTCAAGGTCAAGGGATAACTCAAAGACATAATTATCAGAATAGTGACACATCTTAAGTTTGTGCAATTGATTGAAATCATTGTAGTAGATATCCAAAAAGCTTATGGATTATTGTTAAGTCGAGATTGGTCCAAAAAGTTATACAGATACTTTAGCACAGACTAGGCACACCTTTGGCTACCCTTAAAGGGACACAAAAATATGATCGGAATTTATAGGGAAAGATATTTAAAACATATTGTCACGGACTTAGAAACCCTAAATGAACCCTCATCGGCGGACTTCCCCGTGATTGGTAATTATTCTTGTGATTCCTACTTTGGTAATTTCTCCCCTCTCTCATCTAATGTCCCTCTTTCTCAAAACTCTGAAATGATTTTTCGAGAGGAATTACCGATGGCGGCAGAGGAAAAACTCTTCTTCCAAGAACCTGCATTGGAAATCACAGAACTAACAGGAGGAAAAGAGGAAAGTAATAGGAAAGAGGAAGATGATACAATTTGCCCACAAGTTTGGACCCTATATTTTGATGGGTCTAAATCACAAGAAGGGTCAAGAGCAGGGTGTATCCTCATTAATCCGAAAGGTAAATGAAATTTTCTATCATGTAGACTTGAGTTTGAGTGCACAAACAATACCGTCAAGTACGAGGCTCTGGTACAGGGACTAAAGAAATCCATAGACCTAAACGTCAAAGAATTGAAATTTTTCAGTGATTCTGAAATCATCGTTAGACATGTTAGGAATACTATACATTACAATATTTCTCCACACCTGAAGAATTACCAACAGGAAGTGCACAGGCTGATAGAGAATTTTGAAGCTTTCAACATTACAATGATTCCCAGAGCAAAGAACATTCTTATTGATTCTTTGGCCACCGTCGCTTCAAGGATATCACCTCTGGAGGATTATGAAGCTTCTCGGTTCACTGTATAACTGCTATATAAACCCTCGGTGCCCAAAAATATTTATAATTGAAAGTTTTTTGAGGGAGACGAACAAATTATAAACTTTCTAACCAATCAGGACAATTTTAAATATTTGGCCATTGACGATGAAGTATTCCAGGAACAATCAACAAAAACCAACCCTCATACAAATCAATCGATTGATAAATCAAAGTCTCAAATGATACCAAAGGGAATATCTAATTTAGAAAACCTTTTTGACCTAAAATAAAGATTTAAGGGGTCAAAAAATGTGAAGAACGGTAGTTTTTGTCCCATGCACGAAACTATAAATCTCGGAACCCCGAAAAAACCCAAAAAATTTAAATCTTGGCAAGACCATATCTAAGGAGGAAAGGAAGGCCTATCTCAAACTCTTTAGATAGTATCAAGATGTCTTTGTGTGGTCCTACCGAGATTTGAAAACTTATGATACCCGTATCATTCAACACACTATCTCGTTAAAACCTGAAGTGAAACCTTTCCAACAGAAGCTCTGAAAGTATCACTCTTCCCTGGAACCTCTCATGTGTCAAGAGTTAAAGAAATTGTTAGATGACAAGATTATATTCCAGGTTAGACACTCTACATGGGTAGAAAATTTGGTTCATGTAAGGAAAAAGTCTGGGGAGATTTGCTTATGTGTAGATTTTAGAAACCTCAACAGAGATTCAAAAAAGGACAACTACCCAGTCCTACAAATGGAGCAACTCCTGTAGACTGTGTCTGGCTATGAGATCTTCTCCTTACTGGATGGTTTCTTAGGTTACAACCAGGTTCTAGTTTCGGAAGAAGACCATTTAAAAACTACCATCTTAACCAAATGGGGAACTTTTGCTTATAAACGCATGCCTTTTGGGTTAATCAATGTAGGAGCGACCTTCCAGAGAGCCATGGATGTATCATTTCGGGGACTAATAAACAAGTGTGTAGTAGTCTACTTGGACGACGTGATTATGTATTCAACGAACCGAGAAGATCACATCCAACACTTAACCTAGATTTTCAAAAGGTGTAGGAAATACGACATATCCTTAAACCCTAAGAAAACTATTGTTGGCGTTGAGGAAGGTAAGTTGTTAGGCCACATTATATCTCAAGTAGGCATCAACATAGACCCAAAAATAATTAAGGTTGTAGCTCAGCTTCCATTACCTCACAACAAAAAGGTTATGCAGTTGTTCTTCGGGAAAATCAATTTTGTGAGGAAATTCACCCCTGATTTCGCAGAAACTATCAAACCCCTACAAAAAATGATTCGTAAGGATGTTGAGCTTAAATGGATGATGAATGAAAGAAGGATTTCAACAATATTAAAACTACAATATCTCAAGCCCCAGTGCTTCCAAGTCCCGATTTCAACAAATATTTCTTCCTCTATACTTTCGCCTTCGACCAATTGTTAGCCGCAGTATTAACTCAGACGGATGATGACAAAAATGAAGCTCCAGTATCGTTCATGAGCACTAACCGCCAAGGTGTCGAACTAAATTATCCTGCTATAGATAAATGAGATTATGTGGTTTATAAAGAAGCGAAACATTTCAGATCTTACATCCTTAAGAACCATACCAAAGTAATCGTGCCTCACCCCGCATTTCAATCCCTATTTACTCAACAGGAGATGGGGGAAAGAAGAGGGAATTGGATGGAAGTAGTCCAAGAATTTGATCTAGATATAAAAACTGCTAAATTGGTTAAAGGACAAGGGTTATGAAAACTGGCAGTTGAAGCTCAAGACCAAGTAAATGAGGACCCTGGATGGGAGAATGAAATGGCATTATGGTGCGGTGAAGCTTCATACATCTCCCTGGGAAAAGAGTCTTGGTATGATAAATTGACTTATCTCCTGCACCATGGGACTTTCCTAGAAAACCTAAACCCTAGGGAAAGGAGAGCTCTCAGGCTAAAATCTACACAGTATCACCTCATAAATTCAGTACTCTTATGGGTTAATTACTGTGGGGTACTTTTAAGATGCCTCGAATGTGAAGATGCAGACAAAGTTCTGAAGGAGCTCCATGATGGCCCTTTCGGTGGGCATTTTGCAGGAGACACCACCGCTCATAAGATACTGAGAGTTGGCTATTATTGGCCTAATTTTTTCAAGGATGCTTACACATACACTAGGAACTGTAAGACTTGTCCAATAAGCATTGGGAGAGAGAAGAGAGCAGCGGTCCCACTCCAATCGGTGACCGTTTCTAGGCCTTTTGAGCAATGGGGGTTAGATACCATAGGAGAAATTACTCCAAGTTATTCAAAACAACATAAGTACATACTTACTTCCACTGATTACTTCATGAAATGGGAAGAGGCCATCCCTCTGACTCATGTAAACGAGAAGGTGGTCATCCAATTCATAGAACTACAACTACTCACAAGGTTCGGTGTCCCTTATGTTCTTGTTTTTTATAATGCAGCTTATTTTTCTTCCACCTTATTAACAGAGTTTTCCCTAGACAAAGGAATCATAATCAGATACTCTGAAAATTATTATCCACAGGGAAACGGAGTGGGAGAATCAACTAATAAGAACCTAGTGAGGATATTAAAGAAAACAGTTGCAGACAACCAGAGAAATTGGCATAACCTACTCCATAACGCCTTATGGGAAGATAGAGTTACACCCAAGGAAGCTATAAGGAATTCCCCATACTTTCTAGTGTATGGACAGGAATCCATTCTCGTGAACGGGCTATACCTTCCATCTCTTCAACTTGCTCAGGAGTCTAGAGGGCAGCCCTCATCAATCTTACAACAAAGAATTGACACCCTTCTCATGTTAGAAGAAGAAAGGGAGAAAGCTAAGTCAAGGTTCATATCCCACCAACAAATAGTTAAGAAGTGGTTTGATAAGGATAAGGCTAAAGAGAACAATTTTGAAGTAGGAGACTTAGTCGTGAAGTGGGATAAAGAAAATGAGCCTAAAGGAAAACATTCTAAATTTCAGAATCTATGGCTCGGACCGTTCCAGGTGGCCGAGAAGATTGGGTTAGGAATGTATCGACTGTAGAATCTGAGGGGGAAACCTGACGCTCTCCCAGTGAATGGCCAAGCCCTAAAACAATATTTTCATTAAAAAAAAAAATTGTCTTTTGTGTTTATTCTAGATGCATTGATTTATATTTTTACATCTATACTTTTGTTTTATCTTTTTCGATCGTGCTTCTGATCTTTGAAAGATTGTGTTTAGTAAGACAATGGTTGACGTCAAATCATGTGACATAGCGAACTGTCTTCCTAAATCGATGCTCACATACAAACACAAGAAACGTTGAGGGACTTGTGGTTGTTTCAAGAGATTCTCTATCTAACCTGCGTAGATGAACAACCTTGGAGAAATGCGGAAGTGTATGCTTAGTAGTATGATAAAACATTAAGGGAAAGAAGGAAAGATATAAAGGACTACATGCACCTCAGAGACAGAGCTAGTGAGTTTCACCTTAACCACCTCATATTTTTGAAAATAACAGATGTCCCCCTCTCCCCCTCGCTCAGGGCATTCTACCGAAATAAAAGTCAACTATATCAAATGAGTGCACAGTAGGAGAGGGTATGCAGATGTCTTCATCAGGGCTATGGACACTCGCTGGAAACAGAGGAAGGTCTATGACATCGGGGTAACTCCGCCGAGGCTATGGACGCTTCCTGGCAGTGGAGCAACACCATAGAAAATCAATGAGGGTAACTAAAAGGCCTAGTGCCCATGAAATATTTATTGTACTATTGTCAAAAGGAGGCATGAGTCAAGGTTACAAGAAAATAAGGTGGAATAAAGGTTAAAAAACTCCATAGGCAGGCCCAGATGCATCAACCGGGGAAATTCCAAATGCAAAGGTAAAAGAAGCTCTGATGAAAAATAGTTAAGTTCCTAATCATCTTTACATCAGCCGAGCTTGAGGAAGGAACAAATTTTTTTCTTTCACCCAGTAAGTCGTCATTTTTTGAGCACTCAACACACCCTAAAAGGCCTATGTCAATTTTTCACTTTTTGTGAACCACTTGGTCTTTGCATTGTCTGAATTCGATTTTTCTTTTGAGAAATGTTTTGTTTTGCTTGTTCTCTTTACTTTCATTAGCTATTCAGGTTTGTGTAATTCTATAAAACCCCATGAATTAAAAAGACTTAACACTTAAATAAGGAATCAACATCCAAAACACTTCACCCGATGTGCTCAAACATTCGGCATCGGAATAAATTAAAGGGTAAAAAGGAATCACTCAGAAAACCTCAGTCGTCGAGCGTCGATCTTCACCGGTATTGGCGAAAGGAATTTTTTGTTTCATGAAAAGTATCACATACGGAGATCATCGACAGTCGAACCCCTTCGGAATTGGTAAAAGGCGAAGGGAGTAATTTTTAAAAGGAAATGAAATGATATCGTCGATAGTCGATACCCAACGCGCTTGTCGGAATCAAAGAAAACTGAATCACGATGAACATTGCGATCACGCTAAGGAGTTTTCCCCAACCACCCATTCTCGAAGCGTTTTGACATCGGCAACTTTTTGAAGATGTTAACCCAAAGGAAAATACGTGATAGATTTATCCCCAATCATCGATCCCCGATACCTTTTCGGTATCGGCGATCCCAGTTTAGTTTAAGAACGCACAACTTGAAGAAAGTCCTGACTTCAACTAATACTCGCGAGTTAAGTCACTGGTCTTCATTGCCATGTGTCCCAAGCCAGTTTTTCCACATCAGCACCATACAATGAAATCGATCAACGTCGAAGGTTTTGCGCAGAAGGATATCAATGAAGACATCCATAAAACATTGTCGATCCCCAATCCTCCCACTACGAAGGCGACACAATGGGAAGTTTTAGCGCTAGATACGTTTAGATTCAGAGCATTTAATGGACTAATTAATTCCAAATCGCGTATTAGTTTCTAATTCATGTGCGAATAAAAAGGTCAATTGAAATTACCGATAGAACACATCACCCTCCACACCTCCGTCGTCAACCCAAGATGAATTAAATTGCAGAGATTAGGCAGTAGATTTGTTTGAATTCCACTCATCACCCGCATTAATTGGTTGATACGACACGGTAAGTTCTTCCCCATTTAAATTCTCTTGAGCCATTGTAAACGAAACCATTATGTGCGCAAAGGAGTTTCAGAGCATCCAGAGGAGAGAAACGAGCAATACAAAGCAGTCGATATTCCATGAGTATCAAATAACCAGTTAGAAATCTTTACAGGTATGTACCAGTCTGGATTTTTTGTGCTTACACTTCATATATGTATTTTATACATTGTTTCTATGTACGCAGTCTCTAAACGATTTGTTTCGATTGCAGGAACAATGCCTCCAAGAAAACCAACCACCAGGCAATCTCTGAGAGAGTCGAAGCTAAAATAACCAGAGGTAGGAGAAGGCTCTTCCCCAGCGGCCGCAAAACAATTAGAATTTGCCCCAAGGTTGAAACCAGTCATCAGGACATCTGCCAAGAAGGTTTTCACTCAACCTTCGGCCTTTGGAGACACGGAGGCAAGAACATGGACCAAGGCGGTACTCCTGCACAGGGGAGAAATATTCATGAAGATCAGCAGGGAATAATTCCTGGAATATATCTCGCACAACAACCCCGATATGAGAAAGCTTGACGATGAGGTTTTTCCGAATATTTGAAGATCGTACATGCACATGGTGGCAAGAAAAAATCCAGTGTTCCACTGCATAGAACTCATGAAGTGGCTCATCGACCACACAGACACATAAAAATGTTTTTTTAACGACGTCAATGGCGAGTGTGTCAGGGTTTTCCTTCCGATAGAAGTGCAGCGTTATTAAGAGCTTAGAGACCCGGAGGAGCGGTTGAACATTGATTTCGTCGTAAATTTCTATGAGTGCCACGACATCGACTGGGTGATGGCTTCATGGTGGAGAGAAGATAAAAAATACACCAATTGGACCTCCGGATGGTACCAGACAGCCAACTTAAGGGAGATGTATATCTATCTAATGGCTCTCATCTGTCGGTTGTATGGAGAGAAAGATTGCTCCAGGTTTTCAGAGGCATGGATGCCTCTAGCTTACAAAGTGGCCATTTTTCGAGAGAAGTTTCAACTGGGGAGCCATCATTTCAAAGAAGTTGAGCATCTTCATACAATAGGCTCAGACGTCGAAAGAAGGAGAGACTCCATCCTTTTACATGGCTTTGTATTTACTTGACGTCATGTGCACCATAAATGTCTTTGTCGGTATGAACTTGAGCTAGCATGCCTCAGAACTACTAGTCCACGTTTACTTCAGAATTTTATGGGAGAACAGGTACAAAAAATCATACTCCCTCATCTGCGATGAATTCATCGTGCACATTCATTTTATTATTTTCAAGAAAGAGTGCCTGAGGCTATCAACTACGGCAAAAAGTTGATAGAAAAGGTCGTCCACTGGTATCTAGACAAACTTGATACCTACATCAGGGTATTTGGGGCCACTGGAGCACCTCATCTCCTACCAGCACATGTCCCCAACCATCTTGTTGTGGGGAAAATCTGCTATCAGGCCATCCTACAAGGTTACAACACTACCCTGGTGAAAGATAAGAAGCATGCATTTATACCTTATGGATTCCATATAGGTTTCTACCTAGTAAAAGAAACAGCTCATGTCAAGTAGGAAGGACTAAGCCAGTTGGAGTTATGATTCCAAACCAGTCGTTTCCGCAAACATGACCCAAGGGGTCTAGTCTTGAAGCATGCATCGCAAGTGTCATCCTGTTGGCCATATGCCCACAACAGGTTTGAAGATGAGGTCTTCACGGAAAACACTCGAATTGGGATGAAGTTGTGGAAAGGATGGTTGACCCTAAGATGATCAGGTTCAGAGCCATGAACCTGGATGAACAGAAAACGATCCTAGAAAAATCGTCTTAAGGAGTCCTCGGGGATAGGGAAGAAATGGTAGCGGTTGAAGTAGAAAAAGCCCCATAGGTAGTGGGAGAAACAGCAGAGATTCCTCGGGTAACCCAAGTGAAATATAGAAGTCCCCCCGAGGCTCAGGATGCGCGTGAGAGGGGGTTACTCATGTTAGAACATGTGCAGAGGATAATTGATCAGTTGCAAGATGACCTAGACATCATACATATGACAAGGCTCCCTTCCAACAACCTGGATGAAATCCAAACGGGACCAAGTGGCCCCGAATTCATAGACCTTGATGAAATTACTAGGTCAGACGAACCTGAATTCACAACGCCACCGACAGGTGTTTCGACTTAGCCAGAGATAGTCGGAGCCTTGGGGAGGACCACTGCTTCAAACCTATTAAGTAGATGATAAAGATATATTATGATGATGAGAACCCAGAAGTATATTGTGTGACCCCTGTACATATCGAAGAAGAAAAGGAACTAGAGAAGACATATTCCCCTGTTCTCGACGCTCGAGTTCAGAAGATCCCACAGAATGAGTAAGAAGTTGAGAGTGGCCTACACACTAAGCTGCCCAATGCACTGGAAATCCAAGCAGACATTCCAAACGACGAGTTAAGGTCGAACAAACCAAAATAAGGAGCTCCACAATAGAACATTGGCGTCTCAACATTCGATGATCAAGTATCGAGCCTACCCCTGACGCCTCTATTTCAGTCAATACTCAAAACCACGATGAGTGACAGACAGAAGTAGCGCCTTCAGAACACAAGGATGAAGTTAAAGAACCAAATCCTGAACAAGTATATACCATCAGGAGGATGGGGAATACACTCACCTGGGGAGATCAGCAAATCCCCGAACCCATGGACAAAGTAGCCGACATACATGTCATAGATTATGATCGGAAAAGGAAGGTTATCGTTCAGAGAACCACCAAGAAGAGGAGGATCAATTTAGATTTCTCCATCCTCGTCACTATAGAGGAACATTTGATCAAAACATAGCATGCTAAGACGTCTAAACTCATCGATGCAGGGATATAAATCACAGATGCCACCCTGGATAAAGTTAAAAGACATGAGGAGGAGTTGGTTGCTTCCATGAAAGAATTGGAAAATTTGTGTCACTTGGCGAAATACTACCAGGGCACCACACAAGTCATGGTGTTCCTAAGGAGAGAATTCCAGGAGGCCTACAACAAGTTTACAGAGGAGCGGCACCTATTCACTGCAAGTATAGTCGAGCTCCAGGAAGACACCCTTATGGCACTTGTGATGTGCAAATATATGGAGCGGTGGTATAAGAATGCACAACAAGCCATGGAGAGGGTCGACTACATCGGTGCGGTCCAACAGGGCCGATATACAGAAGAATACGACATTCGAGTGTTAAAAGAGAGCAGCCTCGATTGCATAAGGAAATCGGCTGAGTATTGGGAAAAAATGGCCCAGGAACCTCACCGAGAAATCCAAGAGAAATGGGCCAAGTGCGAGAAAAATTGGATCAAGATTAATCTGGTGATGAAATTCATCGAACTCTCCGAGTTTGGCACACCCAATGACTTCATTGACTTTCACGAAGTAGTCAAGTCGCACACCAAGCAAGAATCATCATGGGCCGAAGAAATAGAAAAGGTGACAGACATGGTGCCAGGTTAGGTGCGACAGTTTATGGAACACTCGATCAAAGCTCGGGCTATGCTACATAGTTAAGTGCCAATATAGTCAAGTATCGGGCACATGCAGTAGAGATAAGAGAGATTCACTCGGCCCCGATGGAACATCATAGATTCCCATACGCCAACACTTGCGAGGATCTGTTCATCAAGTGGTCGGAGTACGATAAGAGTCACCCTCTTAAGTGATATCTTGAGATGACTCTTAGAAAAACTCACAAGAGAGAACCCCATGTGGTGAATTATGTTTTTCTTATCTGCACTTTAGTTGTTATTTTTAGTTAATTTTATGTTATAAATAAAGTCATCGACCGATTAGTAAAGGGTCGATGGTTGTTGCAAAAAACTCTCATTTTTTGTTTTGTTAAGAACTATTTTGGAGCTGCCTTTAATTGAGAAGTCCTTTTGGGACCAGAGACAAAAGTTGTGTTTCCATCAAATGTGTGTATAATTGGATGTGGAGAAGAATTATTTCCTATTTCATCTCATGAATGGATGCAATAACGAGTAAGAGCTATTAAATATATTGATAAGTTATATGATGCAATATTTTATAGTTCTTTCTTAATGATGAAAATTAATCGTTGTGTTATTATGTGATTGATGATTAGAGTTGAGTGAATTATTTTACTTGCCATTGTTTATCACATGCATGTTTTCTTCTGATAAATTGTATCTCAGTCAGTAATTGGAATACTCGCACAGTTAACGTATTAAACATGTTCTCGTTTTGTTACCTAGTTGTTTTATGTCGGTTTTCCATCTTATATCAGTCCCATCTAAGAGAAACTAAAAAAAGAGAGAACGTCCAAACTGAAGGAGAGGCCTTCACAAGAAAATGTAAATCCCATTGATTAATTGGTCGGATTGCAAGATCTGGAGAACCATTCCACCATTAAACACTGCAGAGTCTAATTCATGGATGATTTTAGGGGCTAATTTTCTCTCATGGGCTAATTTTCCATGGTTTTTCCAAAAATAAGATTCGCTATTTTAAAAATGATTTGCCCAAATTCTATAGGATAAAACTATTTTACCTTAAAAATAGCCAAAATTTTATAAAAACTATATAAAATACTTAGAAATTTGAATATTTTTACAAAAATATCGTCAAACATTTATAGTTGAGATATAAAGTATTAGTGAGATTCGCCAAGGTTTCTACATTTTAAAATAAATTTTCATCCTTAAAATCATCCCTGGTCTAATTGGGCCTCGGTGGCAGGTTTGGTTCCTTTTGTTGAGTTAAATGGATTCAAGACCCATCAACAAGACCTAAAAAGCTAGAAAAAACTGCCAAGATGAAAATTGTAACTGCCAAGATGAAAGATGTGTGTGAGCTAGATGGAAGAGTTGGGTGGCCACCGATATCCACCTGGATAAATCCTCCCTCCTTATTAAGCAATGGTCTCCATTGTGTTGAGTTCCCCCATTTGATGAGGATATTTCTGTTGAATTTGTCCCTGGGTGAGCCACTTTCTTTGGTACGGGAGCTCCCCTGCTTTGACAACCCGATAAAGATGAAGCTTTTGTTGGCGATTTCCCTTAACCTGTGTTTCCATGATCTGATCAGTGGATGTTTGTTCCATGCGGTTAGGGTTGAGCTATGTCAGTTTCATTTTTATTTTATCTCTGAGGTGTCCAATAAGCGTGGAACGTATGGCCAAAGGAGGTCCACATTAAAAATTGGGTGCAAGCCAATGAGGGGGGGGGATGTTGAGCTCAAAATCATTGCCACCCACAGCCTTGGTGATGGTGTAAGGTATATAGCAGAGTGGAAAAATCTTATGATGGGGTCTTGTAAGGAGTTCTTTCTGCAAGTGCAACCAAACTTTATCTCCCACCTAAAACTTGTGTGGCACTCGGTGTTGATCATGGCACTGCTTGTACTTGGCATTGGAATTCTGCAAAATATCTTGAACCTATTGGAGGATGTGATGGATTCATTCAATGAACCGAGTGGCTTTATCGGATTCGGTTTGTGCATGGGATGACTCTTCATATGTGGACGCAAGGGATAGTGCAACATCCATGGGACCCAATGGTTCACCCACCTAAAAAGGGTTATGTTCAGTTGAGCTATGTATGTCTCTATTGTAACTGTGTTGAACATAGGGAAGACTCTCATCCCATGTGCGTGGATGCTTGGAATTGTACATGCATGAGATATGCATGATCATATTGTTGACGACCTCGGTATGGCCATCCATTTGGGGGTGGAAGGTCATGAATTTGGTGAGCCTGGTATCCAATCATGACCAGAGGCTCAACTAGAATGTGTTGAGGAACTAGTTGTCTCGATCAGAGACAATGGTTTATGGTATCCCAAAATGTACCCACACTCATTCAAAGAAGTTCTTGGCAGTAGCCTTGGCTATGATGCTCTTCTTGTTGGTGACCAAAATCTCCATCTTGGAAAATCGATCAACAACCACGAAAACACATTCATTTCCCTGCTTGGTGGAAGGAAGGCCCGACATGTAGTCCATCAAGATGGATTCCCATGGCCTGTAGGGAGTAGGAAAATGGGTGTAGATGCCTTGTTTCTTAATGGTTGGTTTGGAAATGGTGTAGGTCGTGCAGGACTTGATATACTTGTTGACATCATGTCATAGTTTCGATCAATAGAAATGTTGTTGCAACACTACCACTGTCTTTTCTACGCCGAAGTGTCCTTCCACCCGAGTGTAGTGAGATTCCCAAATCATCTCCACTCTCTCTCTTGATGGAATATAGAGATGGCCCAGATGGCACAACAACCCGTCTTGCAGATGAAATTCAATGAAATCTATGTTTGTGCCCAACATCCGGTAGGCAGTGGCGAAGTCAGTATCTCTCTTATAGATTTGGGGCCATATGGAGGTCTCATGTCTGCATTAGTGTAGCATTGTGGTTAGTGTGAAAATTGGAGGTTGGTTAAGGCAGTCAACGCGCAGTTGGTGCTCCCTGTCTTATACTTGATGTTGATATGAAACTGTTGCAAGTATGTGGACAACTTACGATGGTGGTCATTCTGCAATTTTCCTTGTGTATGCATGAACTGTAGAGGCTTATGGTCAGTGTGGATGATTGTATCCTTCCTAAGAATGAAATTCTTCCACTGGCGGTAAGCTTGTACAATGGAGTACATTTCTTTTTCATAATTGGGGTACTTACGAATAGTATCTGATAGCGTCTCATTATGATAGGCCATGGGATGTCTATACTAAGTGAGAATTGTGCCCACGGCATAGTCTGAAGCATCTGTATCAGTATCAAAAGGTTGTTTCAGGTCGAGTAATGAGAGCACTAGGGTTGAGCACAAGTTTTGCTTCAAATCATAAAACTCTTTTTGATGCGACTGACCCCACACAAAATTTTCCTTTCCACCGCCCCTGGTGATCCAGATTTTTTTCGGCACGAAATGAGAGTAGAGATATAATAAATAAATGTATATAGATATCTTATATATCCAATCATATAACACAATTGTATCATAGATACAACCATAAACACAAAGATACAGTAATAGACAATTTTCTATTAATGAGCAGAAATGTATAAAGACTGTAAAACTACAAAGTGAAAGACTCGCTAGAATGGTGGCAGCTTATCCCTGAGAAGAGATGTGACACTTACTCACATTCGCAAGAAGATGATTTTACAATGAGGCTCCAAAGGAATTTTTATCATAAATAAAATCCCAAAACCCTAACCTTGGAAGATGAAAAGCCAACAGTTTTGTGGACCCCATTTTGGGTAGTTTGGTGTATCAACTTCCCAGGGGCGTAACTTTGGAATATGATCTTCGTTTCATGTGCACGATATCTCATTGGAAAGGTATATTTGAGGAGATTCATTTTGGGGGATCAATCAAAGCCTTTTTCTATCATTGAGAAACTTGATCCCGAAAAACCTTCATTTAGGCCCTCAAAATGGCCCCAGAAATTAAAAACTGCTAAAAATAGTAAATTACCAAAATTGTCAGAAAATTGTTTTGAGCCAGTTGGAAAAGGTGGGTGGCCACCGATATCCACCTAGATAAATCCTCCCTCCTTTAGAATAAATTATCTACATTGCGTTGAGTGCCCAGGGGAGAGGGAAAAGCATTTGTTGAATCTGCATCTTGATGAGCTACTTGCCTTGTTGGACAAGTTGTGTTTCTTAGCTTGTTGAAGGTTGTCACAAACCTATGTATAGAAGGGTTGGACATTTATAACTAGTCTGGCTACATGAGATGCATGTGTGCATAAGGAATATTTACACTTTGTTGCAATCTTTTCGACCTGCTTCTATTGGATAGAAGGTGCTTGGACTGAGGCTGCAGTGGTGTTCTTTTGTTCACACTTTGAACATATTGTGAAGAAGTTGAATTTTGTAGTATGAGATACTACCTTGTGACACTGTTTAGGTGGGACAATAGTCATAATTACCTCTAGTATCATGTAGAGATGACCCCCCAGAGTAACAATGACACTACGGGGTCAAGACTCATAAATAGCATGGCGCTTCCACATATATGGTTGGCCCAAGAGAACATCACAAACATCGAGGGGAGAAACATCACATAATACCTCGTCCTTGAAGGGATGGATGTCATATGAAAATTGACACTATTGTCTTACACGAAGATCTCGTCCTTAGTGAAGCCACCCAATGCTTGACCTGACAGTGCATAGGTACCCTAGTGGGTGAGCAGAAGATGTATTTGTATTCTTCCACGACCTTATCCACATGTTTCTGTTTCATGGAGAGACCTGTCATGGAGGCCATGGATGTGGCTATAATCTTTGAATCACTTTGAGCGTGGATTACGAAGAAGACAAACTTCCCAGTCTGAGAGATGGCCTTCCTGCATTTCTTGGAAGAGATCAAGGAAATGGAAGTAGATGGGACTACCTTGGGTATCCTATATAATTTCCTATCCAAAGTAATTATAACATTATGAGGCCTAGACTCATATACAACATGATGTTTCCATAAATAAGGTTGTCCCAAAATGACATCACAAACTTCAAGGGGGGATACATCACACAATACCTCATCTTTGAAGGGCTTGATGTCATTGGTCAGGCAGCAATGTTGGATAACATGAAGATCACTCCCTTAGTGGAGCCATTTGATGGTGTACGGTTGTGGGTGTGGTTTTGTCTGTAGAGCCAACCGCTTGACTACCTCCATTGAGATGAGGTTCTTATGGCTACCGCTATCAACGATGAAGTTCAATGGAGTACCCTTCACCCACATCTATGAATGAAAGAGGTGCTTACCTTCTTCTAGTTCAACAGGTTCATCGGGATGGACCTTGGTGGTGGTAGCCACAGTGGCACTGGGTTCTACATCAATGATATGTCTCCCTTTTTCTGGTTCTGACTCAGAGTTAGAGCTTGCATCTGATTCATAGGCTTTCACCTCGACCACCAATTACTTCTTTGAGCAGCATTCAACAGTGTTATGCTAGGGGATCTTATGGAACTTGCACAATTTCCTAGTGTCTTTCTTTGTCTTCCCATTGTCCTTATTTTTTTTTAGTTTGGAATGGTTGTCCTGAGGCTATCCATCCTTTCTATAACCTATGTTTTGTGGGTTGGGGCCTCCTTTTCCCTGCTTCTAATGTTAGGGGTTTGCAAATTATTTAAGCTTGTGCTCTATTTTGACAGTATATTGATAGGTCGCACCCAAAGAGGATATGTCAAGAAAATCCATTTATATCTAGATGTATCTATGCAGACTGTGACGGTATTTGAGCACCAAATGTCACTCAGAGTATTTGATACCTATATTGGTGCGCAAGGTATGGAAGACATTAGTGAAATTTGGAATTGTTTGGTCCCTTTCCTACTACAATGTGGTTCGTCTTGTGTATAAGTCGTCATAAATTCCAACAGGGTAGTATTGTTCCTTAATAACATCCCTGAAGGAACCCCAAGTGGGTTCAACTACAAATAATGTAGATCCCTATGTTTCCTTTTTCTCACAGAAAGTCTCCCACCAATATTTGACATGGGGGACGGCCTTAAGCAGCACAAATGTAATATTTTCTCTATCAAAAAAGTTGTGAACAAAAAAATACCCTTCTAGAAGGTTTAACCATTTGTCTACAACATCCACATCTATTTGACCTTCAAATATAGGAATATAAAAATTGATATGTACCTTGAAGGGGGTGATGCCTCCACTTGAGGAAGATGCATCACCTGTTGGCAGTCATCGAAGGATTTGCACAAAGTTATCCATCATCTCGTTCCTTTGTCGCAAGATCGATTCCTTGAGCACTAGTTTAAATGGACTTCATGCCCCATTGTCTCTCTTTTCTTCCCCCATGGGCATTCGTCGGGTTCAGCGAGGTCGATCTTGCAAAGGCTCAATTGGTTCGAGTCCCAACTACTTATACTCTGACCTCGTTGGGGACATGCATAGAGAAACAAATAAAGAGCATACCAGTCTCATACCATTGTTCCAGATTTATAAGCGGAACAAAATGAAACACATATATATAACGTTAACATAGATATACAGAGAACAATAACAAAGATACAATGGAACTTACCTTATATTAATAAAGAAATATATTGAAGTTGTAAAATGCAGAATGAAAAAAATATTGCTCTAATGGTGGTATCTAATCTCTGAGAAGAGATGTGGCAGTTACGTGCATTCGCCTGAGCACATTACAATGAGGTATCTAGACCTTTTTAGCATCAATAAGTAAACAGAAAACCCTAGACATCCAAAAACCTAACCCTAGGAGATGAAGCACCAATGGGGTAAGTTGGTACATCAACTTCTCGGGGTCGTAACTTTTGCATACGATCTATGTTTTAGGCACACGATAGACCGTTGGAAAGGTCTATTCGAGGACGACACGTTATGTCGTCACACTCTTGGTTTGTTTTTAGTGTGACTGTGGCGGGCCCAAAAAACGTTGTTTAGGGCCTCAAAATGGCCCTGGAAGTTTAGGACCCAAAAAGCTAGAAAAAAATTGCCAAGATGAAAATTGTAACTACCAAGATGAAAGTTGTATGTGAGCCATCTAGAAGCGGTGGGTGGCCACCGATATCCACATGGATCAATTATGATAAACTAAACTAAATGCATGCATAATATAAGTGAGAAACAATGTATAAATCATAAAGAAACATGATGTACCATCATAAACTCCATCGTCATTTGATAAAGTATGAATAACATAGATGTTATATTATACATTTTTATTTGAAAACATAAATAAGGTTGAAGTAAGAATGCCTTCGCAAAGATAATTTTAGTCCCTAAACTTTCCTTGAAATGTATTGAAAATATGATTGTTATTACACCCAAGCAGAAGTACATAACCAATGACAAGCTATGTAGACTTTGGCTCAAACTCAATAAACAATGAGTCTAAAATGTCAAAACTATCACTCACATGTATGGAATCCTCTCTTTGATCAATGGATTATCTCTAGGAGATCAAAATCGTTCAAGTTTTTGTTTAGAATGTGAAACTTTTCTCTTAGTCTAGGTCACTACCCCTTACATTGAGTTGTCAATAGTGAGTGATGGGAATTTTAGAAGCATAATAGTATGTTATTATTATGAATATGTATTCCTGACATATTTCACTATAGTTAGTCTTTTTCTTTAAATTGAAAGTATCTTCTAGTTTTAATGTTTCCCTTCACATGTAATATTAGTGTCACCTTAGAAGTGTAATGTGGAAATTATGAAAGGATATATGTTCTCCATGTTAACAACTTTGGTTCCATACATTGGCATTCCAAGTTCAATGAATGTAGTTTAACGTTTTCCTTTTGTTTAGTCATCTCTCATCTTGCTCCATCTTCAACCATATTGGTAGTTATCTTTGATCATGTATGATGCATAATATTTATATGTGTTCCATTTTGTAGGTGATTATGCCTTATGTTGATGGTTTCTAGGAGTTTTATGAGAAATGTCAACTAGCAATATTTTAGAACCATTTGTCCGTACATAAAAGTCACAAATCACTACTCCATACTATTTCTTGGGGATGATACAAGCATCATAACTAATTGAATTTATTCCACAACTATTAGCTCAAGGTCTCTAAATGATTAAATATCATTAAAGAATGAATTTTGAAATTTTTAATTTGGTTTCTCCCCTTCCTTGACATCAACAAGAATTTTTTTCCGATAATAGATTGACCTCCATATCTCTCATTATATTTTTGGGATACTACATGCATCATAACTAGCTGTATCTTTTGTTGAAGTTATTCCATGGCTATTTTTTTTGTATTTTGTTATTTTGTAAATACATCTTATATTAACATAAAGGTATTTAATAAAGAGAAACCAAAAGTATAAGGGTATGTACAAATATTACTTGTCTCATCTTCCTCGGCTCTACTAGAGTAGAAATAAATTCATAATAGGCTAAAGCATATAGTTCCTTAGCATCCTTGATCAAAAGACAATTATAGCTAATACTTGCATACATACATGATACTTCTTCACACCAAATATGACAAAAGGACTAAGATGAATTGATCTGATTGGAAAAAACATACTTGCATATTAACCTCCAAATAGTAAACAATTAAGTGACTCTATGGCAATACTGAATTCTTGAGAATGCAAAAAGAACTAGGTAGAAGGAATCTTTGACAAGTGCATCTCGTTGGTGCACTTTTCCTTGAATCAAGGTTGAATATTGGTCTTAGATATATAACCAACAATGCTTGGCAAATTTGCAATCCCAAATAATATTTGAAAATTGAACCTGAGATGATATTGAAGATGCTCATAAATAGTAAATTTGTATTGAAGCTTGCATTCTTAATGAAATGAAAAATTATCTTACTAAAAATCCAATAGCTTGCTTGATGTACCTTAATTCATCCTAGGATTCCCTTGCATATTGAAATAATGTTGAATGATCAACCATGTGTCCAACTTGTTTAATATTTGTTTTATATTGCTAATTCATATGAAAAGTAATTGTTGCATACTTGTTTGGAAGCCTCACATATCCATTGTTCCAGTTCTGCAAATCAAATTTATATATTCACCATTGACAAATGAATATCACTCCCATCACAACAATAAGTTGACCAAACAACAAACAACTCTTAAACTCTTAATTGAAATGAAAGTCTAAAATGGTTGAAAGTGAAACAAAATTCTACATTGTTGAAATTTATTTATGATTGACTAAATTGTTTTAATCAAAATCTAAAAGTTGGAATGAGAAGAGTACAAACTAACTGAAATTAAATATGAATAGTAAATTTGAACACAAATACCACAAAATATAATACACTAAACTATAATTAATAACCTATTGAAAATTTTGTTTAGATTTTGTGATTTTTTTAAAGTGACCAACGAGAAATCTATGTCTCAAACTTAAATAAGTGACATATTTGTTTATATTTTGTGAAAGTGAATAATGACACATTTCTACCTCATACTGAAATAAGTGTTGATGAGGGGCCTAATTTTGTAATAGGAATTGGTTAATGCCAATGTTCCAATCATTGCTGTTGGTGGTGGACCCATTTGCATGGTTGTTCTTTTTCAGTCTTGTCACCATCTTGTCATCATTTTCCTTGCCCCATGCAATTCTACTATGACCAAAATCACTCCCAACAAACTACAAAATAAGCAAAAGATATGAATAAAGCGACTCAACACAAGAACTTGGAGATGATATGTCTTAGATGTTAAGAGAGATCTAACCTTCCTAGATAATATTTCATATGAAGGATTAGTTGTTCCAATACTCGAACAATTATTGTTGAAGTTGGATCACTGTAGCAAAGACAAGTCCCTTTAGAAGTATACAATAATTTTATGCAAATAATGCAAATGCAAAACATAATACTCCCTGCATATGCACCAATATGATCAATAGCCATGTTAATAATTGTGCATGTCATTAGGATTTATTAAATAAACTAAATTGTGCTAATAAAAATTCATATGAAAATATGTTTGTAAAACAAAGATGCAATGCTAATAGAGTAGACAATGTTGAGAATATGAATGTCCCACTTAAAAAAGTAGGGGGCTTGACCACTAAAACCCCTTTGCATCCTTAAAAAACGATATTGCAGCATACTCTCAATTAAGTGAAGTCCTTATAGTGGGGGATTTCAATGCTAGGAAAACAATTGAACAAGCTAGTATTCTTCGTTGTAAGGAAGACAACAATCCCATTTGGCTTACAAAAGAAAGAAAGAAATCAGTGGACAAGAGTTTTAGAGGACAACAAAAGTTGCAACCTTTTTGGGGAGCAATTGCTTACTCTATGTGGGGAATTTGACTTATTCATTTGTAATGGGTTGGCTAGATGGGCGAATTCGGGTAATTTCACCTGCAATACCTACAATGGAGCAAGTGTAGTAGACTATGCAATTTTATCGCATGGCTTGTGTGAGAAAATGGAAGAAGTTTTCACTGGTGAACAACTGTGGGAGTTGAAATCTGATCATAGACCGATCTATTTAAGTTTCACTTGGGCTTAACAACATCAAAGTGGGACAAAAAATCATTTCATTCAACAACTTCCTTCAAAGGGTAGAATTCTTTTGACTCAAAAAAACGGTAACACCTTCAAGATAGCGCTAGAGAGACTATTTAAAAAGGATAAAATTTTGTCCTGGGGCCTCCATAGTCTTGAGCTAACAAAGTTAATTCAAAGTGCACTTACAAAATGCAAAAGAGAAAAAAATAGGAAATCTGAAACAAATTGTTTTCTGGTTAATGCTTGGTTTGATGAGGAATGAAAAATAACAAAGAAAACTTTGAAAGAGTCAAGTCAGAAATAAATAAACATAAAATCCTACAAGAAAATTGTAAGAAAGCAAAAGGTTGATTTCATGATCTCAAGGAGGGAGGAACTAATTTTCTTGGGGAAAAATAACCCCAAATTATTTTGGAAGGAACTTCAAGCGAGAAAGAAACAAACTGAAAATAATATCACAACTTATCAATGGTTCGAGTATGCAAAGTAAATATATGAGAAAGATCCTAAGGTTGACCCCCTTCCTTTGGTCAACACTACCACTAAGCTCTTCATCGTGCAAGAGATTGAGGTGGGTATCAAAAACTTGGGGGTTGGAAAATCAAAATATTTATTCGAACTCTAAGCAGAATATCTAAAATGGGGTTCAAAAACTCTTGCACCTCACATTATGAAAATTTTCAACAACATCATTCAGTAGGGATTCCCTACAAATTGGACAACAAGTCTAGCAATATCGCTTTTCAATAGTGGGGATGTCAAAAATCCCTCCAACTATAGGACTATGATGATAAACCCCTTGTTTTCAAAGTTATTTAGAAGTACACTAGAAATTAGAATCACCAAGTGGGCGGAAGAAAGAGATAAGTGCCCCAAAGGGCAAGCAGGTTTCAGACCTAAACAAATAATGATTGATCACGGTATAACTCTAAGTCACATCATTGAAAAAGTGTGGGAGAAAAAAGAGAAAGGCTTTTGTTTCTTTGTCGATTTCAAAAAATATTTTGACACAGACCCTAGAGATAAGATTTGGCAAAGAATGAAGGAACTTGGGGTTCCTATGCATCTTAGAGCAGCCGTCCATAGGCTATATGAGGAGGTTAAAGTCAAAATCAGAATGTTAGCTGGTATTTCCGAAAGTTTTAGGAGTGATATAGGGGTCAAGCAAGGGTGCCCATTGCCCCCTACCCTTTTTGGTTTATATATAGACAAACTTGAAGAGTGGTTAAACTTGCAGGAGGGTGATGGTGATCTTTTGGGCGAGTTTGTGATAAGGCGTCTCTTGTATGAAGATGACCTTATTATGATTGCTAAATCTTCTCTCGGGTTGCAAGAACACTTAATTTCCCTTGATCGCTTTTGTAGTACAGTGGGGATGAAGGTCAATACTAGCAAGATGAAAGTGGTAGTTTTCTCTAGTAAAAGAAAACAAAAGCATAATCAACATAAGTTCTACTTTGAAAGAAACACTCTTGATGAAGTGGCAGATTACAAATACCTTGGAATTGACTTCAATAAAAATCCAAGTTGGGAAGGTTGCAGAAAGAAAAGAACTTTGGGAGGTTGGAAATTGTTCTATGATTTCCAAAATAGGTGCAGAGAGGAAGAGATATGGGATTGGAAGACTATGCAAACTCTCTTTGGGATTTTAGTGATCCCGGTGGTTCTTTATGGTTGTGAGTGTGGGCTAGCAATACATATGACTTACAGTGGAAGCAAATTGAGAAGATTCAAAAACGCTTGATTACAAACAATTTTAAAAATAAAAGTCCAGTTCCTTATGATATCATGCTAAGTGAAATGGGGGTTGCTCCTATTGAATAAATTGCTATGGTGTGTCTCATAAGATATCTAAAAAAATTGAGCATATGGAATACGGTCAGTGGCCTAAGATTGTCTTCAATGAAATATTGTGCAAAAGAAAGAAAACGTGGACGCGGAAAAATATTAAATGGATTAGTAAATGGGATATTCACTTGAACAGGTGCCCTACAAATAGTAAAGAGATAAAGGATTTTGTTATTGATAGGTTCCACAAGCAAAACTAGGATAAAGGGCTAGGGAGAAAGAAAAAGTATTATATTGAAGAGTTTAACCCCACTTACAATCATCATCAAAAAGCATACATAGGGGCCAATATATCTTGGAGAGACAAAATGATTATTTCCAAATTAAGAACCAATTCCCATCAACTCCGTTGTGAAACCGGACATTGGAAAAGACCAAAGGAAGCTTGGGAAGAAAGGGTGTGTAAGTTATGCACCTCCGGAAAAGTGGAAACAGAAAAACATTTCATTTTATAGTGTGGAGCTTTCAAAGACAGCATGGACAGTTATGTAAGTATCTTGACAGCTAGTTCTTGGAATAATTTATTCACCGAGGGGACAATGGAGAAATTGGGAGAGCTCATCATCAAGCTAAACGGGAAAAGGGTTGAAATGCATAAATCAGTGTCTGAGGTGGTATGTCGCATAGGATATTGTTAGCCTCGTGTACATTAAAATTTATTTCTTTCTTTCTTTCTTAAACCCACGGATGTGAATCATAAATATCCTTGCAGCATCAAAATCAAATTGATATGAGTGGGTGGTGTTAGAAGTTCCATCATAATTTGATCTTTTGATTTAACTTGTGTTTTTTGTTGAATTGAATTGGGCAGCTTGGTCAAGTGGAGCAAAAATGCATTGTGAATGTCTATCAAACACGAAGCAATCTATTGGTTGTTGGGTATTGCATGTATTCCAGTGTTGTGATTTTATTTTTATCCATGGGGAAGGGGATTTATGGCTCAACTTTGGATCCCATGTATAGTGAATTTTTAATGGCACATTAAGACATAAAGATTCCTAAGAGAGGAAGCATATATCCCTTTAATGAAGAAAATTATCCACTAATATAAGAAGAAGAAACCTATACTTGTTCTTGCATATGCTTGCATTAAGAAGACATCACAAAGGCAACAATCAGAATTTAGGGAACCAAAAAAACACATCAATGCAACTAAATAATTGTAGTACCAAAGTGAGGCAGATACTATCACATCAATATAGGGACCTATTAGCAAATATTTTGGTGGGCATAGTACTTCACCTTCATGAACCCCACCCATGGAAAAGTAGAGGACTAGGTTATTTCCAATTGGTCTCTATTTGTTGTTTAGATAGTCATGTGTCTATCTGAGAAAAACCCTACAAGGAACAAGTTTATTTATCACTTGAATGAAATGAACATAGAATGAGAATATCTTATAGTATAGCTTGCACCAGAACTGATATTCAAGACTTTTAACAGGTCGAGGATAAACTCTATAAATATTCTCCATAGAATGAGAATATATAGCTTGAACCACGACTTACATTTGAGACTTTCAACAAGTCATGGATAAACTCTTGACTAAATATTCTCCATGTGGTTTTATCCTTCGGAGATATACATGTTTTTCATTCTACCTTCAACCCTTCTCCCCTTATGTAAGTTGAACCATATTTTGTGTTCTTAATACAAAATACACTAAAATGTCTCCTTTGTAAAATGCAGGGCTACGTACCTTGATTCACAAACTTGAACATAGATTGGTGAAAATAAAGACTTCTATGTTGATCAGCTTTCACCCTTGAGTTCAAGGTTTACTTGGTGAAGCACTTGGATCCTTATACTTCTTCACAAGCTACAACTCTAATTTCGATAATGTTCTTCTTGCAGTCGCCCATATCAAAATGCCTCGAGCTCTTTGGGATATATTATTCTTCCTCCTCCCTCAACCTCCAAGTGGAAAAAAATATTATCAATTAAATTAAATTGGATACCTAATGGAAATCTCTAGAGATCTAAATTAGCAAAATAGCATTTTTCTAGTTCCCCGGTTTTGATGCTAGTGTTGTTTATTAGTGCAAATCTACTAGTAGGAGTATTATGCCTAGCAATTTAACCACTTTTAATAGGATTATGGTAATGAGGAGTGTGATAAATTTCGAGGGGCATCATCTTTTCTCCCATATCTCAATGTTGAACTATTGGTATGACCTTAATACATGGACGTTACATAGACTGAAAACCTTCATGCTCACCATAATGGTGTATATTCCCACACTTTGGGGCCTTATATCTAGGATATAGTTTGAATTCATTAGTAAATTTATCTACAAGTGTTCAATACCAATAAACAATGTAAATACATGGAAACAAATAGGAAATTGAATGTAATAAACTATTATACAACTCAATATACCTTTCTTAAAGACATCAGATGGTAAAGTTGCAAACACCTTTTGTTATGATGACCCAGATCCTAAGATGGATGAATGGATGATAGGTTAATAACTATGGATAAAATAGAGCTTGAGAATCTACTTGAAACATCTCCCATAACTAATCCTCCTCCAAGATATTTGTCACCCAACTTACTTTTATCATTAGATCTCGCTCTCAACTTCACATCCGTAGTACAAACCTTTTGACCCATAATTTCACCATGCTTGAACCTCATTCCATCCATCCCATTCCAAAAAACTGGATTATTTTCATTTATCTTGCAAGCCTAAGTCTGAAATCAAAGAGCAAGGGTCTTTCATGTACTAGTATTAGTCTTCATAAAATGACCAAAGGGATTATTATTATTATGAGATAATGAATTGTTGTAGGATAATTTATCAACCATTTCTCTGCATCATCCCACTTCAAAGGAAAATCCCTCTTTGAACCTCCTCCCCCCCACCTCCCCACAATGGTTGTCATATATTTCCCTTAAAGAGGATTCTCTACAAATATTGGAGGGGTGCTTAGGAAATCTATCCTTTTGGGCTCACTGAGACAATTTCCCTCTCTTATTTTGTGAACCTTCAACTCAAAATTAGGTATGCTTTCAAGATCCTTAGCAACCCATTTCTCTGTAGAGGATCATTATTATTCACATTCTTCTTCCCCGTGGGGAAAGACTTAATAAACTTTGATGTTTCTGTAAGATTGATTTAACACAATGAATCAACCTAATGATGGCTATGGAAACTTTCTAAAAAATGGGTTCTCCACATCATATTTGGGCAATTGAACCACCACTTGCTAACAAGCAAACATATAATTTTGAATATTTTATAGTCATAAACCAAAACATGTCAACCCATTATTCTATATCAACGCAACAATTTTAAAAAATATAACATGGGCTACAGATAATGTATCTTGGATGGCTTAAGGGATTCAAATGAGGATTGGACTAGGAAGTCTCTATGCTCCATGCTTCCTTAGGTCGAAGATGGCCATCTTGTAAATAGTTGATGGCAAGACTCTATTCCATGTAAATAGTGGATGGAAAGACTCTATTCCACATAAATAGTGGATGGAAAGACTTTATTCCACGTAAATAGTGGATGGAAAGACTATATTCTCAAATTAAGATGGAAAGACTCTATACTCCATCCTTATGATCCTCTAGCAACATTAATCCATATTCTTATCAATATACTTCATGTATATCCTCAACCCTTCCCTACATGTTTGGAATTAATATTAGTCAAACAAATATATGTTTTACAAGTGAGTCACTAAAGAGATCCTCCTCAATATGTCAATCCCTCAATGCATCAAAATTCAACCTTGGTCCCTAAAACCCTAATTGTTGGAAAATTACTACGACATTTCATGTGAGCAAATAGACCAAATTTTCATCAAATATGTTATAGTTCAGTTAATTCAAAGAATAGGAATCGATATAGATATCCTAGAGATAGATCATGTGACTTGTACCCATTTATGTATACTTGCAGGGCATATTAGAGGTCGACCTTGGTTTGGTCATGAGCCAAATTATTTGTCTATCCTTTCCCTTTTTACAATTATTCAACATTCATTCATATACCTAATTATTCAAAACCAAATTAAAAAATAAAAAATAAAAAAAGGGAAACACATTATAATGGTTTGTATAATGTGGGCGTTGCGCTATATTATGTAGAGAATTTGCATTCTTCTATTACATAAATACCTCTCTACTCACAAATAATTCAACCTTGTTTTGTTTGGGTTGCATATGCAATCTTTGTATACAACCATGGTGGTCACATGGGTGCTTAAAAATTGGACAACATTATTGATGTTGTGAGGTGTGGCATCATTGTCATTGGTTGAAGGTCTAGGATTGTCCATCATTCATCATGGTTAATTTGTTTGTTATTTTTTTTCCTAAAGCCTAAGAGGGGGAATTCCCATATGATTTTTTTCATTGTTAATTTGAATGATTGATAGGCTACAAGAATTTTGTATCCATGTAGTGATACAATGCTTGGAATAAAAGAGAGAGAGAAAGGAAAAAGAAAAGTATAAATACTTAAGAATTTAAACAGCATTCAAACTCATAATAATATACTAACATATGATCACAACATAAGAACAATGGAAATAATGTTATTCTAGTGCTATATGTACAAGTATATCATAATTGAAATTAGAAAATGATTTATTAAAAACTAAATTTATGAACAACCTTTCAATGGATTCCTTGGCCAAACATAAGTAGTTTGTAAGAGTGTCCTAAGAACTTACATCTATATATTTTCTATGCTCTGAAACACTAACATATACTACCCTTCATATTTACTTCCACTTTCCCATCCAAGTCCACAATTGATACTACCCCAAACCTTGTTCCCCTTACACGTGAGTTATCAAAATCCACTATTGTTCCCTTCATATCGATTGTGTGAAGGCTACAACCTTAGTTCAATATCCCAATACGCCCCTTTTCTCAACATTGTATGCACATTATTCGCAAGCTTAAATGAAATTTCAAGATCAAACATGATACATTAATATTAGAACATAGTTCTTATGAGATGCCCATTCTACTAATGAAAATAAAGGGGTTGTGTTTTTTTATTTTCAATTTTTCATATTTCACCTTATGATTTTTCTCATCAGGTGACGTAAAGTTATTATTTGTTAAAGGAAGAGAGAAAACAAGATCTTCCTAAGCGAGTGGTGATCACATGGATTGGGGTTGTACTTGTGGGCAAAAATCCCAAGAAACTCTAATTTTGTAGATGCCTAAATTCCATCTATGGTCACATGGGGGCTATGAAATTTCTAATGCCTATTGACATATTCTAATCTTGTAGCAAACTTCTCTCTCACTATTGAAGTCTGACGATAAATAAAGTTAGGGATTTTATTGATTCACAACTCTAATCAATTATTCAAGGATTTGGGTCGATTTTTAATTGGACAAAACCCTTGGGGTATCATTTCACCTTGCACAAAACTTGGATCATGGTGGAATTCCAATCATGCATGAAATTTCTATCAATTTATTTTTAGATTTGCGACTAAAAAAGAGATTTCTTTTACCACAAGATTAGGTTGCTCCATGCAATGGTTTTGGGAGGATCTTTGTTAAACTAAATCGCTACTAAAAGGGTAAATTATTGTAGTGAAATCACACTAGAATGACTATACAACTAGAACTAAATTACATATATAAGTAATAAATACTACTAAATTATATACACATAGTTGTTGACCAATTGTATATGTTTATCGTAAATTATATTAGTAGTTTATGTTAGTAATGTATAACAATGTCACTTGAAATACATAAAAATTGCTCAAATTTGCTAGTATTTAGCTTATAACAAATGTTGTGATTAATATTTTTCGTCTTGTAGTCATAAATTACCCAATTTATACTTGTGACATGTGAGCTAGTTCATAATTCATATTTGTGTTTTTTTCTTTATAGGCTAGAGGTAATTGATTTGAATCCAAAGACAATAGTAGGGTAAATTGTTATTATAGAGTAGCTCCTTAATCATGTCGACTCATGTCAATTATCGTCAAGAACCTCAAGACATCGACATATAATATTGGTGATATTGAATTATGATTAGATGTAGGTATGATGTTCATTAAAGATGAATCAATGTACAACACTCAACCACCTAATCCAATATTAAACGATGTTAATTGAATTTGGATCAAATATAATTAATATGCAAGAAACATCCTAATTTAAGATGAAAATTCCTAATTAAAATGAAAAATCATGTTAAAATGACTACATTGTTAAAACTCAATTGCATGTAAGTAATAAATACCACCAATTTATACTCACATGGCCATTGTTTATTTGTATATGTTTATCTGTGATCTATATTAGTATTGTATGTTGCTAATTTATAGCTCCATCACTTAAAATACATCAAAATTGCTTAATTTTGTTAGTATTTAGTGTATAAAAATATTATGAATAACTTTTTTGGTTGTCTTGTCATAAATAAGCCATGTTTTACTAGTGAGCGGAAGTATCCCAAAAAACCTACAAACAAATAATCCCTTTCTCTTTACCAATTTTAGGATTCAACTAGATTATTTCTTCTTAGATCCAAGCCTGCTTTGAATTTGATGAAATGACTATCAAAAAAAAAAAAACCACCAACACTACATAAATTTTGTGGTGCTTATTTGGATGCATCAAAGAAGCCCTATGGATATGATTTTTCAATCAATAGCTATCTTATCTATCTTGTGACTTTACCTTCACCTTCATCTTACATCCTTGGAATAAACCATACACTTGTTAAAATACATGGAAGGTAGGCTTTTATTTTTCTTTAAATATATTATCATTATGATCAAGACATATTCCCCGCGTCTCTAAACAAAGTAAATCTCTAAATTCCTTTAATTCTTTCTTATTGAACCACTTCCCCAAGCACTCCTCAATTGAAGAACCATTCCATGCATTCTAGCAACCAATCATCTTCTCTACATCATCACATAATCAGCATCCATAAGGGCACCTGATCATTAACTAACCAATGTTTTCCTATGCTCCCTTGCATAAGTAACAGTAACTTGGTCCAATTTTACCCTTGTTTTGAATCAAGTCCCAATTCAAGGCCCTATTTTTAAGAGATAACCATAAAAAGAGCTTGGTTTTTTTAGGGGATTGTATTTTTCATATTTTTGTCTACTACCAAACCTCCACTTGTTCATCTATCGATATCATTACATTGTACCCTTGCCTAGAAATATATGACCTTGGTGCCTTATCATGTTCCCAATCCAGTGTGCCAGACTCCTTAATTCTTATATGACTCTTCCTTAACTCTGCAACCAACATATTCCATCTAGCTTCTCTTTCCCTTTCTAACACCAAGTATTGAGCCAATTTCCATCATTGTGACCAAATAATACTCAAATTGCTATATTATACTTGTTTGAAGGAAAAAAAGCCTAAGAACATTCCCACTTTCCAAGATAGAATATGAACCCAATCTCGCCTATGTCCCATTTCCTACCTTCCATTATAAATTATTACCAATAATAAGAAATGCTATGACCAAATCCTTCCACTAATTAGACACATTTTTTTATGTTTTTCCTAGGATTTCTTATCAAATCCATGAACATTCCTGGAGATAGATAATCATGTTCTATCACTTGCTTCTATAAACCATCTTTTGTCAATAAATTCCAGAAGATATTTGTAGTTAGTTATTTACCAAATAAGTAAATGTGCTTGAGTCCCCAACCTCCCATATTTTTTGGCTTGGATATATATAGCCATTTATCAAGATGAATCCCTTGTGTATAATGTCTCCCTCCCCACAGGAAATTGAAACCTACTTTCCCATACCTTTCTAGAACTCCTTTTGGAATGAAAGCCAACAAATGCCAATATGCAATAATTGCTTTCAAAATAGATTTTACCGATGTAAATATTCCTCCCATTGAAATCCATTTGTTGCATAAATGATAAATTATATTCTCAATCCTTTCAATCAACCACCCTTGGGAGGACAAATTAGAAACTATTTACTTAAGTGATGGATTTGACTTTCTGAACAATGAAACTCGGACAAAGGTGAAGGCGTTAGAGAAAAGAAAATGAAAATTTTTACTAGAAAATGAGATCACTTGGAAACTTAAATGTCATGCCCTTTGGCTTCAAGTTGATGATGATGACACTGGGTATTTTCCATGACCTTGGAAATTTTAGGAAAAACATAAATTTAGTTTGGAAAATAGAGAAAGAGGATAGCACTTGGGAAACTAGTTTCAAGGAGATTGTTGGAGAAGGGTTGGAGTACTTTGGAAAAATTTACATGTCTAAAAGGAGAGCTTCAAATGAAAGAGTCATTTGGATTTCATCATAGTTTCCTAGATTTGTAGATCATGATGGTAATCACTCCCTCATGGGGGAGGTAGGGAGATAGGAATTATTTATGTTCTCCAAAGCTTCTAGAAAGATAAAATCCTAGGGATTGATGGGCTACCTATTGAATTATTTTTGGGATGTCTTGATTTCATTGAAGAGGATTTAAGAAAAATCACAGAGGAATATTGGACTTTGGGTAAGATGTTGGCAAACTTCAATTCAAATTTTCTAGCACTTATTCTCAAATCTAATAACTATGCTTCATTTGATAAGTTTAGGATGATATCCCTTTTTAATTGTATTTATAAAATCATAACAAAAATTATAGCAATAAGAGTCACACACAACTTGTCAAAAAACATATCTAAGAACTAGTTTGGGTTTCTCGAGAGAAGGAAAATACATGAGGTACAAAAGGTAGCACAAGAGGGACTTCCCTCAATTAAGGTCAAAAAAATAAAGGCAATGGTAGTTCAGGTTGATTTTTCTAAGGCTTATGATAGAGTGAGCTAGTTCTATTTGAGATTATTGCTTATACACTCGGGTTTTATGCATCTTTTTTTACTTTGTTGATGAATTGCATCACTTTAGTGTCCTTTTTAGTACTCATAAATGAATTATCAACATCCTTTTTTAGGCCTAAGAATGGAATCATGCATATTTATCACTCTCTCCTTATTTTATTTTATTGATTGCTAATGGTATAAGAAAAGCTTTGAAAGAGGCACAAAGGGTAGGTAGTATTAAAGGTATCAAAGTTGGGAATGAATGTACCTCAACTCACTTACTTTTTGTGGAAAATATATTGATTTTTTGTGATGTATCTAGCAGGGATGAAACAAAGATAAAAGATATTATGGATATTTATTGTCTTGCTATAGGTATGCGGGTAACTTTGGAGAATTCAACTACTTCCTACAATGGTATATCCAAGGAAGAACAAGTATACATTTCTACTATGTTTCCTTTTAATTTCTCAAAGATGAAAAATGGCTTCAAGTACCTAGGTTTTTTTCTCAAACCAAATGATTACCAGACAAAGGATTGGTAATGGCTAGTATGAAAGGTTGAAAATACATTAAATCTATTGTGCAATTGATGGCTCTCCCACAGAATTGGCAGATTGGCGTTGGTTCAGGCCATCCCTATTTATTGGTCATCATTATCTTGGATCTCGAAGGGTGTATTGGAAAGGATTGGGAGATTAAGTTATAGGTTCCTCTAGTTTGGTAATAGAGAAAAGAAAGGAATTGCTTTAGTTAAGTGGAGAATATTAGCAATTCCAAAGGCAATGGGAAACTGGGGCTTGAAAAACATTTTTCACTTTTCTTAAACCTTGGCATCCAAAAGTGCTTGGAGGTTAGTTCAAGGAAGAGATTTTTCGTGTGTTGTAGTCAAGGAGAAATATATACATCCTAATTTTGTTCAGGATTGAACTTGAAAAATTGTCAAGAAATCTCATAACATTTATGTTATTTGAAAGGTTGTTTTACTTACATTCTCTTTGATAGGGAATCAAATTTCTTGGTGCATGGGAAGAGGATAAAAGGTCCAAGTGAGGGTACATCCTTGGACAGGTAGTGGTGGAGATTATAGACTTCTAGTGCACAATATGCATCATTCAAGGAGCATAGGAATATACACCTTACATCAAATTGTAGACCTGAGTATGACTACAATCTGGCATCAAGAGTGACTTTTGGCAAGGGGTTTAGGATTAAGTGAGGAAGATGAACCCATGTGGGATGCTTATGTAGCTAATCTTAGATCAAGCTATGTTATAATTAAATATGTGGAGGACTCTTTGGTATGGACATTGAACCCTTCTAGGGTTTATACACCTATGGAAAATTATAAAACACTTGCCTCACAAGGTCATCAGGAACCTCAAAGATGGTGGTGGAGAAAAAATTGGCATTTCAAATTCCCTACTAATATTGCATTTTTATCTGGTTACTTTTAAACTTTATAACATGGGACAAGTTACAAAGGAGGAAATTCAAAGGACTAGGTCGATGCAACCTATGCATGGAAAGTGATGAAACAAATTATCACTTAATAATGTCATGTAGTTTTGTTAAACATGTTTAGAAGAAACTAGAGGGTTTCATGGGACTAAGGGTTCTTGGGTTGGAAATTTTATTTAACCAAAGCTCAAAAGTTGGTGTGACAACCCTATCAAAAAACCTTTTAGGGAATTACCTTTTATCATTGCTTGGGGCATTTGGCATGCTAGACATGCCAAAATATTTGACAATAAGGTTATTCCTCTAGTATAGTGTGTTATACAAGGCTGAAACATTTTAGCTTCTATCGAGAAAGTGAAGGTTCGAAATCTCCTTTATCGGGTTAGAGAAGAATTCATAGAGACATCAAAACCTCAGGTATATTTTGGTGGAGCCTCATAGAATGAGCCTCCTATGGCAGGTGTTGGGGGCATAATTTTCCTTTGTGATTCCCATATAATCATTTTCAAAGAAGACATTAGATCTGTATCTAATAACCTGGTTGATTCTATGGCCTTGAAGTTAACTTTAATTCTCGTAGGTGAATATGGATTGGAAAGATTACAAATATTTGGGTATTCACTCCTGATCATTATATGGTTCAAAAAGGAATACTCCTCAAGGAATTTTACCCTTCAGCCCTTATTTGATGAAATTTGGGGTATTTTGGAAGGTTCTATACAAATTTCATTCTCACACATCTATCATGAAAGGAATAAAAGGGCAGAATTATTTTCAAAAGAGGGCATATAACTTCTACTAGGTGAATGTATTGTGGAGGAATACCTAAGTAGACTCTCCTTTGTCTATTCTCATAATACTTTCTTATGAAGATTATAATACTCTTATTCTTAGCGATTCGTATTATTTTGAGAACGACATGAAGGAATAAATATAACTGAGATATAACAATGAAATACACAAAAATATAGAACAGAACACAAAGATACATTGAAACCCAACTTCTATTACTGAATAAGATAGAAAAACATTGTAGAGCACAAACTGAAAAAATGGGGTAGCTTATCTCTAAAAAGAAAGAGATGTTGGCTACTCTTCATTCACAAGAAGCTTTACATCACACTCCATTTCATGCTTAAAGGGCCTCCTGCACCTCAATTATATATGAGAGGGAGAGGAGAACAATTCACATGATGCATGTGGGATAAATTGGACTAAGTTTATAAAATTCCATAGGCATGTAAAACACTAGGACTTCCCAGGCGATCACCCATCACAATACTACTCTAGCCTGAGCGCACTTAACTGCGGATTTATAATGGGATCTGGTGCATTAACGCTATGTTGTAGACATATACATAATACCACTATGAAATCATTAAATGATGTCTATAATTAACAAATGAGGATGACATTACATTCCATTCCTCATCAAAAGGGTGAATATCATGGTTTATCAAAACGATGGGCTCAAAATGGTGATTCAGTGGAAGAAGTGGATGGCCACTGAGATCTATCTGGATCATTCCTCCCCCCCTTAGGAAGAAATGGTGCCCATTGTATCAAGTTCCCTTGGGAGACAGGGATACTTCTGCTAAATCTAAAGCTTGGTGTGTTGCTTGCCTTGTTGAAGAAGTTATCCCGCTTAGCTTGTTGAAGGATGTCATGAACCTATTGATGGAGGGGTTGGATCCGTTCAACCACTCTAGTTTCATGATCTACCTAAGTGTGGGAGGACTCTGTCAGTGAGGATGCAACATGAAGAGTATGAAGGGTTATGTTATAACCTTGCTTAATTGGGAAATGTGGAGGCACCCTCGTAGGTGCAGCAAGAACATCTTGGTACTCGTCTACAATCTTTTCAATCTTCTTTTGTTGGATAGAAATGTATTGGGTTGAGGTTACAATGGTTGCAGTGTCCTTATGTTCACCTTCTGATTGGATTGTGAAGAGGCTAAAATTTACAGTATGAGATATTACTTTGTGGCATTTTTTTGGTGGGACAATAGTCGAAACTACCTCTGGTATCTGGTATAGTTGACCCACTATAGTAACAATGACGCTATGGGGTCAAAACTCATAAATAGCATGACTCCTCCACATATATGGTTGGCCTAATATAACATCACACAATACCTCATCCTTGAAGGGCTTGATGTTGTAGGACAGGTGACACTGATAGTCGACACCAATATCTTGACCTTGGCGAAGCCACCCGATGTTGTATGGTTGCGGATGTGGCGTTGTTGGAAAATACAACTGCTTGACAACCGTTGTTGAGATGATGTTCTTTTGTCTTCTGCTATCAACAATAAAATTCAATGGTGTACCCTTCACCTACATATGTGGATGGAAGAGTCGCTCCCCCTCCTCGGGATCCTCTTCTGGTTGGATTGTTGCAGTTTCGAAAGCAACAATGGGTTATGCATCAATGGCCTGTCTTCTTTTATTATTTTTTGAATCAGGGTCCAAGTCGGGGTTCGAATCTTTGTCTTTGACCTCGATGACCAATGATTGTATTGAGAGACATTCATCAGTTGTGCTAAGGGTTGTTGTGGAACTCACACCACTTTCCAGTGTTTAGACTTCTCGTTACCCTTATTTGCCTGCATCTAGGACTCTCTCTGTTGAGGTTGCTCTTATTTTCTCTATACATGCTTCTCCCACTTACTCTCCTTCTTGAATTTCTGCTCAATTTTGACTACATATCGATAAGAAACTCCCAGTGATGATATTTCCAAAAAATCCATCTTTGTTTGGATGTACCTGTGTATACCATTGCGATACTTCAAAACCAAGTGTCGCTCGGAGTCTTTGATACCCAACTTTGAGTGCAAGGTATGAAAGATGTTGGTGTACTCTAAAACCGTCTGGTCTCTTTTCTGACGCAGAGTTGTCCATCTCATGTATTGATCATCATAGTTTCTGAAAGGGTAGAACTCCTCCTTTAGGGAATCTACAAAGGCCACCCAAGTGGGTTCTCTACCTAATGGTGTATATTCATCCACAGTGTACCTCTCCTAGTAACCTTCCCACCAAGATTTGGCATGGGGAAGGGATTTTAGGAGCACGAAGGTGATCTTTTTATTTTCAGAAAAAATTTGGACAGAGTAATAAACTTCTAGCAGATTCAACCATTTTTCTAGAGCAACTGCATCTATCTAGCCTTCAAATAAGGGGATATCAAAATTGACTTGTACCTTGAAGGATGTCGCACTTGCGAAATGGTTGTTTTTTGAAGATGCCTCGGCTTCCTCCAACGATAGTCTTTGAAGCATCTGAGTGAATTTGTCCATCATCTCATTCCTTTGTCGCATGAGGGATTCCTCGAGCAACGTCTTGAAAGGATCTCCTGCTCTATCACCTCTCTTTTCCTTCACCATGGGAGGTCACTTGGGCTAGCGAGAGTGGTTGTCCTCAAGTGAAACTAGCTCGAGACCCAAATATCTATACTCTGGCCTCATCGAGGACTTTCTCTGAGAAGTGACAAGGAGAAGACTGCTCTGATACCACTAATCTATATTATTTTCGGAACGACATGAAGGAAGAAATATAACTAAGATATAACAATGAAATACACAAAAATATATAAGAGAACACAGAGATACAGTGAAACCCAACTTCTATTACTGAATAAGATAGAAAAACATTGTAGAGAAAAAAACTGGAAAAATGGGGTAGCTTATCTCTATAAAGAAAGAGATGTTGGCTATGCTTAATTCACAAGAATCTTAACATCACACTCCATTGCATGCTTAAAGGGCCTCCTTCACCTCAATTATATATGAGAAGAATGCCCATGATGCATGTGGGATAAATTGGACTAAGTTTATAAAATTCCATAGGCATGTAAAACACTCCATCCCAATACTACTCTAGCCTGAGCATGCTTAACTACGGAGTTCTAATGGGATCCGATGCATTAATGCTATGTTGTAGGCATATACATAAAACCACTAGGAAATCATTAAATGATGTATGTAATTAACAAATGAAGATGGAATTACATTCCATTCCCCATCAAAAGGGTGAATATCATGGTTTATCAAAACCAGAGGCTCAAAATGGTGATTCAATGGAAGAGGTGGATGGCCACTGAGATCCATCTGGATCACTTAGAGTAAACTAGTGTTGGTTGTCGTAAATTCTTGAACAATACTTATGGATGACTGTATAAGGGGACTTTTCTCCTTTTTGGAGAGGATAAAGGTATACAGACTTCGATTATAGACCAAACGTTTTGGGGTTTGTTGCTTAATATGTATTCATAGATATTTTTGTTTTAGGGTGGCTACAAAGACATATATATGTCTCTTTTTGGACCCAAGAAATGATTGGGAATGATGTATAAGCATCTAATATGTTAAGAACCAAATATCAATATAGCATAGAAAAACCTCAGAAAAAGTACTCAACGCCTTGAAAAAGAGATAATTTCAGATAATAAGCCTCTTCGAGGGGGCAACCTCCTTTTACCCCACTTAAACGTTCAAGTACAAGATGATTCAAAGGGATTAACATGCCCCTCCCCTTGATACAAGTGTTGTCCGCAATGCTTGAGTAACTCTGGATGCTTTTGTATAAAAGACTCATCTTCCCAAGTGGAATCTTCAGCCGGTAGTTTCCTCCATTTAATGAGATACTCTAAAATGGATCTATTCCTCAACTGGCGAATTCTTGTCTCAGTGATGGCTTCAGGCTCCAGTGTGATTTTTCCTTCCTCATCAAGTTCTAGCAATATAGTTTGAACTGGGATCTTGTCACCTATAACCTTCTTTAAGCATGAAACATGGAAAACTGGGTGTACTCATGAAGATGCAGGCAGCTCCAATTTGTATGCCATAGTACCA